>QLTV01001993.1:270124-295182 GCA_003457575.1 Thermophis baileyi
GATCCACAAATAAAACCACTACTTCTCTAGAAATGAATCTTTAAATAAAAAAAAAGTAGAGTTGAATTTTATACAGGACTGATAGAGGAAATTGTAATTCAGGATCAAAATACTTCCCAGGTTAAACTATATCCTTAAAACTGCTGACAATTCACTGAGAGTGTAAAAAAAGAATTCAGTGAAAAACTGAATTGCAAAACAAAATATACTCAAATCATCCAGTAGTTTCTGCCCCATCTGTAATAAATGAGGATTCATTTATCATACTCCAGATCCCTTCAACAACTGTGTCACACTGGTCCCCTTGGATAGGTGCCTTCTCGGTTGCTGTCTCAGCCCTTCTGGGCATATTCCCTCTGAACCCTGGAAGGCCTGCTACTTTTTTAGGAACTTAGTTCTTCCAGTAGGATCTGGTCCATGGTAATTTGTGAACCCATATGAACTATGTTTGGGTTTTTTTACATTTCCGGCCCTCCCCTTATGATTTTATTTATTTATTTTGAACTGGTTTTTAAATTTAGTATCTTGTCTTAGATCATGATGATTTGCTACCTTACGAATTGAATAAATAGTAAATCGCCACAATCATTTAAATGGATTTTGCTAAGCCTAACATGGCAATTGCCTCGGACAGCAGATGCCAAAGGCAGCAGTTGTTTTATTTTATTTTTTTATTTATTTATTTGTTTGTCAAACATGTACAAGATAGCAGGTATAGGTATAATCATAAACATAATCAAAGTGAATACAGATAGATGAGGACAGTAGGACAGGGACGGTAGGCACGCTGGTGCGCTTATGCACGCCCCTTACAGACCTCTTAGGAATGGGGTGAGGTCGACAGTAGACAGTCTAAGGTTATTTATTTCCCTCTGTGGCAGGATATAGCTACATGCAGCACACTGCTACTTGTATGCCCTCCAAACTGTTGTTCTTCCATTAGGTGCTAGATATCACCCATATTGAAAGAAGATTCATCTGGAAATGTTTTTCTATACATAAAATGGAGAAGACGCATGAGAATAAACATAGCATTAGAGATATCCAGAATACAACATCTCCTTTGTTATCCATCAATTCCTATCATATAATTGTCACAATGTGACAATCTATCGCATTGTGACATATCTACCACACTTCTCTACTGCAGGAATTGATGAGTTTCAGAGGAGTGGCCAGTGGTGATGTCACTGTGGAAATGGATGCTGCTCCTGGAGTTGACTTGACTAAACTTCTGAATGACATGAGAGCCCAATACGAAGAACTTGCAGACAAAAACCGGAGAGAAGCAGAAGAACAGTTCAACAAACAGGCAAGAACAATCCACTTGAATGTCAAACACAGGAAATGTTCTACCTAGCCTGCTAAATATTGTTTTCTGACTTGTCTAGGTTGGAGCATTGAGGCAAGAGATATCTGCCAATGTGGACCAATTGAGTTCAAGCAAAAGTGAAGTCACTGAACTGAGGCGCACTATGCAAGGCTTGGAACTGGAGCTTCAGGCTCAGATTGCTATGGTAAGTGTACTGCCATACCAGCTTGATTTCTTCTGCATGGAAACTTTAGAGTGGTACAAGGTCAGCTTCCCAGCCTAACCTACAGCCTGTTAGTCCATCTCTTCTCTGGAGAGTTTTCAGTTTTCTGGAATTAACCAAAGTTGATTAGCTTAATCAACTACCTGTGGGTTGTATCTACTTATCTGGAATTAAATTAATAGGATTTATTTCCAAGTTAACATGAGATTACAGCTTTGTCCTTGTAAATGTCCTTCTAATTGACAAATTATAGATAAGGACTTTTTGTATGATTCAAGTACGTATACCAATCAAATTTTACTCCAGCCAGAGGCCAGCACACTTAAAAACAAATAAGCAGACAAAAAAAAATCAGTCCTTATGGCATATATGCCTACTAATTAAAATATATTATAATTAATTAAGAATGTAAGTGATAGTCTTAAAGTTCATGCTACAGAAGTCATCATCCACTTTGTTCGAAAAGCTAGCAAGCAAAATTTGGAGATATTATATAAAGTATATAAAGTAGTAATTCTTATTGGCCAAAAAAAAATTATATAAAATCTGTCCTGCCTAGAGTTACTAGTAAATAAAGAAAAATTAGCTTGACAATGCAGTAGAACATGAATTATTCTTTCAACCACTCACCTACCATATAGAATATATAGTCATAATATTATATTAAATATTGGCTTACAATCCAGAACTTTCCTCCAACTGTTTATTTCAGCAATTGATTCTTCATTTTTCCTCTGCCTGTCTCTCAACAGAAACAATCCCTTGAAGGTACTTTAGCAGAAACAGAACAAAATTACTGTAATCAGCTTGGCCAAATGCAAATTCAGATCAGTAGTTTGGAAGAACAACTTCTGCAGATCCGGTCAGATATGGAAAACCAAAATGCTGAATATCAGCAACTGTTAGGAATAAAGACACGTCTGGAAAAGGAGATTGAGACCTACCACCGCCTATTGGATGGAGAAGGGGGGTAAGGAATTTGCAGCATATATAATTGAAAAAAATACATTCTTACATCAGAATAGAGTAAGATGTGTTGTAGCATCTGGAAAACACATTTATTATGACATTTGCTCTCACAATATATAAATACCAGCCTACCATCTGATTAGTTTCAGAACAAATTCTGAAGCTTTGAGCCTGTAGTATGTTCCATGTGACAATTTATATATGTGAATCACTTTTATTTTCTGTAGGAAAAACCTTTTCCAAAATAAGTGAAACATGAACAATAAGAAGATGATGATTTATTAGATTTAATATAGCCACTCATTCCAATGGACTTAAAATACTAAATTAAAACAATTAAAACATAAAACAAGGCAGCTCAGACCAAAGAAAAGCATTAAAACAAAGCACAACAAAAAGCACAACACTCACAACATACACAAACATTAACCTTAAGCAGAGACCAAGCAGACTATTATAACAGAAAAGGCATGTTTCTTAGGTCCCATAAAATGGCAACATTTAATAAATAGGACTTGGAGAGCATTTATTCTGTTCAAATATACTGAATGTATTGGTATAATAATTACTTTCAAAATTTTGTCATATCTTTAGCTACATGCTGAAAAGCCAAGCATAGCATATACAAGAAATCCTACCCTACAGGGGTTATACTTCACCCATCATCATAAAACTGCACTTGCACATTTTAAACACAAAGAAATTGACATATTCTGGTAGAGAGAAGTTCCCTGATAATGGGCTCCAGCATGAGTCTGAAATCTCAGAAGACTAAACCTCTGGTCCTGGTGACCGACTAAAATTGTGTCCTGCAACATTATCCTGGGACATGCCTTCATTCATGACAAATCCATCCCTTCGCCACCTTAGAAGATTAGCTGTTTGTTCTGAGCTGTAGACATGGTTGGAACAAATGCTCCAGTGTATAACTTTGCAGTGGTTCCCTCTACCCAATTCATACTTCTCTCCAGAGAGGGGAAGCATAGATTGGCTGACCGTACCAAAATTCCCTCCCGCCCATCCCATTTTCCCAGATGATCTCAAAAGAGTCTCTCTCCCAAGGTTAGTCCCAGGCTTTCCATGATCAGGCAGCTCCAGATAGCCTTTTCCCTCTTGCATCTAACCTCAGCTCATAAGTGCCCTGACAACATAATTATCCTGCTATGTCCCCATAGCTTGTTCCCAACTCATAACTGAGCAGGCTTAGTTGTACTGTCAATCTTAGCTGCCTAATGCTAAAGAAATATTTTCCCTGTTCCTCCACCATCCAAAGCCTCAAGGTATAGAAAATCGATTAGGCTTTGTCACCTTAGGCAGAAGCAGTAATTACAATTATTTAAAACAGATGCAATAAGGGCAGAACAGGGATCAGCAATAGGGACAGCCAATGTCATGCCTGATAAAGAGTTTTTTTGGCAATTCAAGTTGGGTGGAGAAAAGATAATTGGTGGGAATGAATGAGCTTGGAAGAAGTGCCATTACATCCACATTTGGAAGCTGACAATGATAAGGACCACACAGGGGAGGAACAAGATTTTTTATGAAGCCCAATGCTTTGAAAATCCTATGGATGGTACTGAGAAAGAGCTGAGTATTTACAAAAAAATAAATTCTTTCTTTACAGAGGATATTCCACAACCGTCTACAGTTCAGGACCTCCTGTGAAAGGTAATGCATATATTTCTATAAAGTCTTGCTTGTAGTACTCACTCCCTGCTATTTTCTTTCACATTAACAGTATACTGCCTCTCCTATGCCCTTGCAATATTTTTGCAATTTCCCCTTTCATCTTGATGTTTCCTATTCCAGATCTGCTTTGAATGGAGCCTCTCATACAGGTGTACCTATGTCCTCCCCCCTCCCCCCAAGGCATAGCCCCTGGGTGGATGATGGAATTGAAGCTAGGTGTGTGGGAGACCATGGTTGGGCATACAGGGGTAACCCCTGTGCTGGCATGACCATATGACTCTGCCTTACAAATTTAGAAGACCCTAATCTACCCCATTGAAAAACAATAATTATCAAACTCATACATATTATACTTCTGCCTCTCATCATTACCAAATGATAGAAGCTTCTCTGCTGAGTATTGAAGCCACGTGTAAAGGAATAGGGTACAGAGTTAGCCATGGGCATACCAAAGGACGGAACAAGCCACCAAGGGGTATTGGTAAAATAGAGTACACAATCCTACCTTGATTTTGTTTAGTATAAGATAGGAAGAGAGGAACATGAACTGGCTTTTAACTCTGGTATTGTATCTTATTAAAATAAAAAGCATTAATTTTATTATGCCTCTTTCCTGACCTGTTCACCTTGAAAATCACAGTACAATACCCATTCCATATACTTGAAACTTATGAAAAGGCTGCAGATTTCCCCATATTAATCTGTTTGGTTTTAGATACTTTAACTACTCATCCTTATTATTAATGCAATACCAAAACTTATTTTCTTAGTGTTGAATTAAATATTGGCTGGGTTACCACATGATACTGAATAATGGTTCTTTTTAACTATATCTTGTGGAACAGGATATATTGACCAGATTCACACATAACAGTGATCAAAAATATAAAAGTATATTTATATCCTAATGTTTGAACCTAGCAAAAGCAGAAGGCTCCAATTCAAACCAGACATGGACCTTTAAAAAATATAGTGTTTCACCTATCCTTGCTTGCATTTTCTACAACTATTTTTCTCCACAGTGGACTTATTTATACTAACAGACCTTGCAGAGAGAAAAACAGTGATGGAGAAGTAATTTTTATTATTGAGACAGATCTTGGAGGTAGCCAGCCAGTAACTATGGCTAATAGCTACTGATATCCACTATGACAGCCTTATTCTTCCATTCCTCCACAGTCTCAAGAAAAACTGGCAACCCAGGTCTGATTCACCTTAATGGGCCTGCTAATTATCACATCTTGTTAGGAGAATTAATCTCTGATGTTTGATAATGATCTATATCTATAGACTGTAAAATGAACATGAAAAATAATAAAAGCATGTCAGAATCTAGAGCACCCATATTACTCTTTGTGGCCAGTTTGCTTCCAAGTCCAATTCAAGGTGCTGGTTTTAACCTTTAAAGCCCTTCATGACATTGGACGGGTTGCTTGAGGGACTGCCTCTCCTTGCTTCCAGCAGCCCGCCCCTTCAGATCTTACAGAGAAGGCATGCTGTGGGTACCATTGGCTATGATCTACATTTGGTGGGTCTCAGGACATATGTCTTCTATGCCATGACACCTGCCTTGTAGAACATCCTTCTCCCCCACCAAAAAAAAAATAGGTTGGCCTCATCTCTTTTGATATTCCAAAAGACCCACTGATCTGGTTATGTGACCAGACCTGAAGCCTCTCACAGAACTGGAGATTGTCTACAGGGCTCCATTGTTGAGGGATGTATTTTTTTATTATTATTATTATTCATCTATGGTTTATATTTTTGATTTTTATGATATTTATTGCTATGGCTTTTATATTTGTTTTTGCTGTTTTTATATTTTCTGTTTTTATCTACTGTTGTCCACTACCCAGAGTTGCCTTTGGTGGCTATATAAATTCGATAAAGAAAGAAATAACATTGCACTGTATGTATTTTATTTCAGAGTCAACAAAAACCAGAATGGTTAAGACAATCGTAGAGGAAATGGTGGATGGCAGAGTGGTTTCTTCCCAAGTCAAATCAGTTGAAGAGAAGCCATCTAAATAAATACCAGTAAATTACAAAAATAACTTTCCATTTTTATAAACTTTCTAACACTTTCTAGCAAGAAAGAGCTTCTTCAAGAGCTAGACTTAGAAATCATTCTTTTTTTAAAAGTAAGTTTTTTCTTTAAACCTTTCTAATTTCTATCTACTTATCTTTACGCAAGTTTCTAAAGTACACCTCAAAGTGTGCTTCCTTTTAGCTTGAGTAGTTTAATAAACTTTTTCACTATTTGCAAGTTACAAAAGTGTTGTTGTGCTCATTATCAATACTCCCCACTGAAGTCTGCAAACATGTTCCATTTACAGTATTTTAAAACTGCTTTATTTCAATAAATATAAAGATGCTCTACATTTTAGACCTTCCTATGAAAAAATAGCTTTTTGCTGCAGCAATTAAATTGCATGTAATGTGCAAAAATATTTGGGGGGATTCTGAGAGAAGGAATGTTATATAGTAAACACTTTTACTTTACAACAGAGATTAAAAAAAAATTAAGACAAGAATGTGAGTGGTAGGTTAGGAGCCATCTCTCTTGCCCTCCACCTCTCTACCCCAAAATGGACAAAGTGAATCAAAAGTGGACAGAGTCAGGAAACTGTTTTACTTAATGTATATTAATTGGGCATTAATTAAATTGAATTGACATTATCATTCCCCTTATATCACCTTCTTGTCAAGGTTCCAAGTAATACTTCCCATTCAATAAGAACTCTGAGGCAGGCAATTTCCTCAAAGAACATTTTATTGGGACATATCAAATTGGCACGTTCCTGGTGAAAAACCAGCTCTAAGTTCCTGCCGGTTTTACACCCAATTAAAAGTAAACTTTGTCACTTCCCCCCAGAGTCTCCAGTCACATGGTCCAATCAGCATATAGTCCAGTTGCTAGGTGACCTCAGTCTCTATCTTTCGAACACCTGCACCAACTTCCTTGATTCCCAGGGGAAAGAATTTTATTTAGGCTACAATACCCCAGCTATCTCTACACCCCCCCTCCCTGGCCCCTTCGCTCCAGGCTGTGTCAGCCCTGAAGCAGTGAGAAGAGAAACCTCCCTAGAGAAAAACTACAAAAAAGAAAATTGCCACAGTTTGGTCACCTTCAGGGTTGACACTTCTATCATTAGTGGTGACTTTTAGATAAACCTCTATCCTATGAAATGGCATGCCCTAACTTTTTCTTATGCAATCAAGTATGTGTTCAATAATAGTGATATGTGATGTGCAATCTTAATTAGGCTCAATTAGCCTGTCTCTTTGTAGACGAGAGAAGCAACTAGAGCCTTTGCAACAATATCAAACAATGCCATTTAGGTCACTGTTGCATATCTTGCCATATGACATAATAATCTGATATCTTCCACAAGTAGTGATTCAGAATATGTATCTGCAGGGAATCTAGTTCAAAAAATTGCCATTTTTCCACAGGAATTAAGATCCAAGTTATTGCAATTGCTAGCATGAAACATGGACCTTACCTACTGTAGGACCTTACCTACTGTATTTGTGTAAATGTGAAAAAGTACAGTCTAAAACACTAATAAAAGAATAACACAAAGGTAGCAACTGAATGAAATACATTCATTCATCTCCAGATTACAGGAGGGAGTAACTCATAACATTCCCATATCCAAGTCCTGTTGAAAAAAATCAGCTTTTGATGGCCTTTCTGAAACCCAGAATGTCCAGATCTCAGGGGAATACTATTCAAAGAAAGGACACAGCAATTGGGGGGGGGGAGGCCATTGCCTCCGAAGCTCCTGAAATTAACAGTGTCTAAATCATGGGTGTCCAAACTTTTGGCTTGCCTGAGCCATAATGAGTAAAGAGGAATTGTCTTGAGTTACATATAAATGGGGCCGGGGGGCAGGCATGGTGGCTCAGCAGTTAAAGATGCTGAGCTTGTCTGACAGTCCAGGTTCAAGACCCGAGCGCTGCACAACAGGGTGAGCTCCCGTTCCTGCCCCAGCTCCTGCCCAACTAGCAGTTTGAAAGCATGAAAATGTGAGTAGATAAATAGGTAGCACTTTGATGGGAAGGTAACAGTGTTCTGTGTGCCTTTGGTGTACAGTCACACTGACCACATGACCACGGAAATGTCTTTAGACAATGTTGGCTCCCTCGGCTAAAACACAGAGATGAGCACTGCCCCCGGAAATTAGTGGACGGGGGAAACCTTTACCTTTATATATAAATATATATAATATACTTAATGTATATAAATCACATAATAATGTTAAAATTTTTGATTTTGTGGGGCCACATTACTAGCTGTCCAGGACCACATGCGGCCTGCAATGGCCACATCTGGTCTAAGTGAAGGGCCTACAGATTCTAATTGGAAGGGCAGAATTAATTAGGATAAGACAGTCCCAAAGAAATCCAGATCCTATGTAAGGAACAGCTTTTAAAGGCACAGCCAGCACCTTCTAGTCAGTGGAACTCTCAAAGCAGCATCACACAGACAGACTGAAATGTGCATCGCTCTATGAGCTGCCACTTTCTGGATCAGCTGTACTTTCAGGATAGTTTTAAAATGTCAGCTGTGCATGAAACATCTTGCACCAGTCCAGGCACAAGGTGACTAAGCCACATGAAACTAAGAGAAGGGTGTCTCATTCCAAGAAGGGTTGAAACTGTTGCGCCAAATTGACAGGCATCACTGAAAACACTTAGTTTTGCAACAGAGTTGTGTTAGGGACTTATAAATGATATTTCTCACTACTCTGGTAAATGCCAGTATGCCCATGCTAACTGCTATCACGTCATTAGCAAATTATCTCTAATGTGAAATAGTATGTAACAGTCTAGCAAAGCCATGTAGCTTTTTACAATATATGGCATTAATGTAACTGCTCAATTCAGTAACAGATGTGGAACATAAATATTTCATCAGCAAACTTAGACATTCTTAACATGGAACACCATGGAATTTCATTTTGAACAGATAAACAAATAAAACTATATTGTCAAAGCTTGATAATCAATTAGAATTCTGGCCTTCCAATAGCCGTTACAGCACAAATCACACAACTATAGCACAAGAAGAAAAATCAATAACTCTTCCAAATTTATTGGGCTCTTCAAAAGATCCCGAGAAAATACTCTTGAAACATGATTTGGTGGCACTGGGAACAACATTCACAGAGCAAGATTGGTATATTCTGAAGAAATATTTTGTTGTCTGTTCAAATAGATACAGTTATTTAAAATGATTTGCTCTCCAGGAAATGTTAAGTCTGAAATAATATTTTGAACAACATGATTTAAAGAAGTCTAGTTTGCAAAGTTAAAGTAATTATTAAAGGGCCAGTTATACTGCAATGTGCTGTTCAAATAAAACAAATATATATATCTTGAAAACAGAATTCACCATACAATTTAAAAATCAGAAGACTGGAAAAAAATTAATATGAGTGCCTTCCTTACTTTCTCGTTTCATCTATTTTTGCTTGTCTAGATTTTAGCTCCCTCAAATTCTCTTGCAGCTAGCAGTTGTTGCAACACTCACAGAGAAAGACAAGTAGATGTATGTACTTAATTAATCATGAACATGTGCCTACTCATCAGATTCTAGGTAATCTCAGTGTTCTTAAAATATGTGTGAACAGTACAAAAATGAGTTTGATATCCATATATTAATCTGCAATCTATTTAACAATTACTGTACTATATAAAACAGAGAATTCCTGGCAATACTAGATCTCCAAGGCATCAAGCAATGAGCAGTTAAGTGTGTAACATCTGGACATGTTTTTAGTCATTTCCATGACTAAAGGAATGGATGAAGACAAATTCATACCATAGTAGTAGAAACAGAATGTCCATGGTATTGGATAGTGTTTCTCAATCTCAACAACTTTAAAATGTGTGGATTGGCTGGAAGTTGAAGTCCACACATCTAAAGTACCTCAGATTGAGAAACATCAATATAAAGTGATCACTTTCTAGGTCTGCATGGACTGAAAACCAATTTGAATAAGAACATACTCTATTTTCTGTACATACTATTAATTCTGCTCCAATCACAGATAAAGTGCCTCACAAAGTTATCATTGAATTATCACAGCATTGTTGAATTTCTGCAGCAAACATTAATTTAACCATCAAATTTTTGTAGCTGTCACGTTGCCTTCTACAGAGCAAAGTGGGTGCATGGGACAGGAAATTGAACTTTTCTCTTTCCTACAATATCTTCCCTGTTTCTGTTGTTGGGATTCTAATGAGAGGAAATGACATTATGAGAGAGATTGGGAGAGGATTTGTACATGTATGTTATATTACTACCGTAAAAATACCCACCCTCCATATACTGGAAAACAGAAGCAGTTTAAAATAAGCAGATCTCTTATTTAACTTGAAACTTATTTAAACTTCTGAGCGTTGCATGGAAACAAGGAAATTCCACAAAACTTCATAAAAAAGAACTCTCAAATGCAAAAATAAAGCCAAATTCTGGGGGGGAAAAGTTACATCTAACTTCAAATAAAATCTAGGAAATTCGGATTTGACTAATTTGTAAGACAATGAAATACTAGATGGCAGTACTAAGATTTTAGAAGAAAGAGCTGTGGGTAACCCTACATTCATTAACTTAATTGGTTGATTTAAAGTTCACTAAGGATCCTGTCCCAAAATAAAACTTGGAACAAAAAAAAAAATCAAAAGCCCAGGAAGGCAGCACGTATTCGAAATGGAGCTGGGATCAACTAATAACTTAAATGTTCCTTGAACCTCTGAGATAAACCACAAGCAACTGGATCCATTTCTGGGAAAAACAGGCAAATGTACACTTTGTATAAATTATTTGCTCACCTAATTAAAAATACTTTGGTGCCAAAAAGTTCAGTTAACTTTGCCATATTACAAGTTCTGAGGAAAGATTTGCAATTTCAGTAGCATGTATGTTTTAATGTGCCAATACCGCTCCCTAGTGAATTTACAGAAATGTAATAGCTAAAATTCTCTTCCCCTCCCTTGCTCTAGGCTTTTTCTCACAGTACAGCCATCCACTTTAAAGAATTATGCTCTGGCTAGATGCCAAGCATTCAGCTTAATCTATAATGATTAAAGTATTATGCTATCAACACTTGAGTTGAACATGGTTTACCTGCTCTTATCAAACAACCCTGCAAATAAAGTTACCAGGTATCTTTGATTACTATTAAACTCTCTCTGTGAGTATATGTACACACACACACACACACACAAACATTCATGAGCACTGAATTCAAAGAAGAAAAATAATCTTAAAGGTAGATGGCATTATGACTATAATTCAATTCAATATATATTTAATAATGTGAGTTTACAGTTGTCCAGCCTTTTTTATTCTTGACCCAAAAGCAGCTCTATTACAATGGACCCAAAAGATTCAAAATGTTCCCTCCAAAAATCACCCTTGCCCTGAATAAAAAAAAATGTGAAAAGAAGTTCTATGATTAGTGTTACAGTAATGCTGCTCTTTTTCTTCTTCCTTTTCTTCCTCTTGTTCTTCTGACAATACATTCTTTTAATTAAAAAATTATGAACTAGATAGTTTAATCATACTTCTCATTTGAATTTTTTCTTTTCACAGCTGTAGTTAAATACATAGAAAAGGGTGCAGACTGACATATTTAAAATTAAGAGATCCTTGCTGGAGACAGATGCAGGAAACAGGAAAAAGAAAGGGGGCTTATTACAGCATTCATTTTAGAACAAGAAATAATTTTTGGATTCAGTTATCTGCTACCTATATATTAAAGAAACGTATTAAGGATTTATTTCACCCTAATTAATGTTTCCAGATATGCTATATTTTACAAATATTCTTTACTTCACAGAATATTCCCATATGAAATGTGACACCCTATATTAAATAAAACAAAGGAGTTTTAACTCAAATGTGTTATATGAAAATCTAGGGAAATATATTATTTCAGCACTTAGAAACCTACTTATTTTGGAAAATGGGTTCTGACTACAGAATTCCCCCAAATGTTTTGGGATTCCCAACTGTGATTCATCTGTTTCTGGAATCCTGACCTGGCGGTTCAAGATACTAACTTGTGAGCTATTCAGGTTTCTGTACCTGTTTATGGTGACATAGTGAACATATATGTCTTCAAGATACAAGACATAAGGTAAGCTTGAGACACAAGGTAAGCAAAATGTATAGTGTATATTAGTTTCACAGATCCCAATCAGCTATGTAGATTGGGTGGGAAACTATCACAGGTGTTGTGCCAACTCAGAGGAAGGTCTAGAATTGCTTGAGGTAGAAGATTGCGAGAAGCAGCTACTGAAGCAGAAAACAGGATTTCTATTATCTTGAGGAAAGCCCTTTCAGCCGGATTTCATCAGGCTGCAAAGCGTTTTTTTCTGATTCAGTTGATCCACCATCCAATCTTAGGGAACAATTGGCTGCAGAAAGTGCAAACTCAGGTGACAGCAAAGTAGAGGAGAGAATATCAGAGATACAGAACATCATGTTCATGAGTAAGTCATTTAAGTGAGCAGAAAAAAATTGGCTACCTGATAATTGAGCCTTGAGGGGGGCTCTGGGAATTCAAGTCTTAAACTGCATTCAATCACTGCCTCCTGGAGCAATGTCTGCGTACTAGGTCTATTTGTTGCTCACACTTCACTCTCCACCTGTTATTCTGATGAATTCACTTTTTCATCTGTGACTTCACTTGGAGTCTGTTTCTAACTGCTTTTACTCTAATTTATCATGACTGCTATTTTAGGCTTGGTTTCTGCTAAACCGGTCAACCTTCATCTTAAGAAGGGCTTGGCATATTCTGGATTCTTGAAGTGCAATCTTCAACTTCAACCTTCTACCCTGCATTCTCAGAAAAAGTTTAGAAGTGATGCCAAATGTAAAAGGACCTCAGTCTTGCAAAGCTTTCCAATTCCCTCCCCCCCCCCCAAAAAATAGAAACAGACACCTTCATTTTAAAGGTTTATGCTTTTTGTTTAAAATTCCAGTGAAGCATATTACCTCAAAGAGAACAAGGCAAGGCTAGTCTAGTGAAGAGAAGGACCAGGGGAGACATGATAGCAGTATTCCAATATTTGAAGGGCTGCCACAGAGAGGAAGGGGTCAAGCTATTTTCTAAAGCAGGCCAGACAGGGAATAATCGATGGAAATTGAACAAGGAGAGATTCAACCTGGAAATAAGGAGAAATTTTCTGACAGTGAGAGCAATCAACCAATGGAACAGCTTGCCTTCAGAAGTTGTGGGAGCTTCATCACTGGAAGCTTTCAAGAAGAGACTGGACTGCCATCTGTCAGAAATGGTGTAGTGTCTCCTGCTTGGGCGGCAGGTTGGACTAGACAACCTACAAGGTCCCTTCCAAATCTGTTAATCTGTTAAAAGCATCTGTTAAAATGCTGTAACATTTCATGTCTGTGCAAATTGTTATTCCAGCAGCAGAGAGATAGGGTAAATTGCCAATTGATGCAATTGATGACTTAAGCAAAACAGAATACAATCTTCTTCCGTGGTCCCATGAGGGCATGACTTTGGGGAAATTCCCCAAGCCATACTCAACAGAGTGACTGGGAGGAAATTTACCAACCCATGAAAGCTGATTATTACATTTTAAAGTGAGGCAACACACGTATTACCTATCTGTACTACCAGCCAGGCCTTTACCCTACTGACCTTAGAGGTGCAAATTCTCAATGAGAAAATGTGACTGTAAGGCAAACACTGAGGTCCTCCATTCTTCTACTGTGTGAATGAAAAAGGCTCAGAGGGTAATATGATAAATTAATGTTACTTGAAGATTTGCTTTGGGAATAGGAAGAGTAATGCCTGGGGTCTAATAGATGAGGGAAAGAATTACTCACCTACAACTGCAATATCATAATGAATTTTTGACTTTGTTCCTCCCTACTCCACCCTCAGCATAACAAACACCCTTGGGGCACTAAACTGCAAATGGACATAGGTTGAATTAAATGCTAATAGGGTGGGGGGGAGGAGAAAACCAGTTGTAGCTTACATCTGCTGAGCAAACAAAAAAAAAATTTCGCCAGAAGTAGGAGGAATTTCAGAAGCAACACCCTAATAATCCTATAAAAGGTAGAGGAAAGTGCCCCGTTAGCATACTCTCTGCCTGCCCTTTGACTCTGCCTGTTATATCTCAGCAGTAGCACATCACTGAACTGCAATGTCTCTTCGAATTTCTACTGCATCTAGGAAAATCTCTTCCTATGAAGGAGGTGCTAAGATGTCAGGCATTGGTGGAGGAAGTCTATATGGCTTTGGTGGGGGATCTATGGGAGGGTTAGGCAGTAGCTATGGAGGGGCTATATGCAGTGGTTATGGTGGATCTGGATTTGGTGGTGGTGTTGGCTTTGGCAGTGCCTCTGTAGCAGGTGGTGGTTATGGAGCAAACTATCGCTCCAGCTCATCTTCCATGAGTGGGGCCTATGGAACTGGTGATAGCGTCTTTTTGGCTGGTGCTGAAAAGGAAACCATGCAGAATTTAAATAGCCGCCTAGCAAACTACCTGGAAAAGGTGCGTTCCCTGGAGGAGGCCAACGCTGAGCTTGAGCGTAAAATTCGCCACTGGTATGAGAAAAATGGACCTGGGGCACCTGGAGTGACTCGTGATTACAGCAAGTACCATCACATGATTGATGAACTCCGCAACCAGGTAAGAAAACAAACATTTTCTCAATTTCTGTCTAGCACTCTCATACAACTGACATTTTCTCTAATTTCTATAAGAGTACAAAATAAGTTAAGGATTCTATTTTAGCCTATACTACAATGAATGACTCCTGTGACATGACAGGTTATCTCTTTATCAAGTGCTTAATGTATTTAATAAAGATATCTAAAATATCTAGCATAAATGGGAGTAGAGGGAGAATTTCAGTTCAGAAAAAAAGTATATACTTTAATAAAACCATGTAATAATTGAATTAAACTGTCTAAAGCACTCTGCTTAACTAGATTGGGTTGTCCAATTGATTAGAACCCCAAATGAAGCTCATATAAAATTGCTGATGTTTCATAAACATTAATTTAAGGGAAGCAGTGTAATATAAATAGAATTGATGATATTTTCATAAATGTATAGATATAGAAATCTGGTTTGAAAACAAACTTAGTTACCTATCTATATAAATAATTCATATTTGAAGAAGGAAAAGGTCTGAAACAATATATTGACCAGAGTAATTAGGAAAAATTAGTCTGGTAGATTGTTTATATTCTCAGCAAATAAATAAAATTGCACTTCAAGATGTTATTTTCTCTACTAGCAATCCCTTATTATATAAAATATATTACTAAAAAATAACTAAGCAGTATTTTCTACCAGTACATGCAGTTATTATTGATTTGTAATAAATGCTGTTCTTTTTAGATTGTGAATGTAACCATTGAGAATGCTAATGTAGTCTTACAGATTGACAATGCCAGGCTTGCTGCTGATGATTTCCGAATGAAGTAAGTTAAATACATTTTTCAGTTTTGAAACTCCTGAAAAATGCAGTTCTTTGCACCTTCTCACGTCTTCCAGAAATACTAGGGTTATTAAGAGCATAAAGACCAGTGTAACATTTAAAACTCCCTCCACCACTTTAATCTTCTCTTGCACTAGGAGTTAGATCTAAGTTTACATTATAATTAGAAAATATCCACTGAAATTAATTAGACTTTGTTTAGCAGAACTTTTTTTCCAAGTCAGTTGAAGTATGATGTCATATTTCTATGACTACAATTGGTAGCCATTAAGTTCTGCAAAACTGGCAATCTTCAGTTATGTACAAATATAAGAAGGCATATAAAGCTATAGTATCATATCTAGTATTCAGCTCTCTACCCTCGTTGTATTAACTATTGTGCTAATATATTGTATTAGCACAATAATTTTTTTTAAAAGATTCAGTACAAAGATTCATGGTTGTATATACACTACAAATGAGATTGTTTTCAAGTCTTACTTTTCAATTCCATATCAACACCTTTACTGAATCTGTCTACGTATCAGTTATAATAATTTGAACAAATCCTAGCAAGTCATACAATCCAATCTCTACAAAAACACCCTGTCCTTTCCTGGTGATCATTCAACCTTGGAACCTTTGGAAAGAACTTTTTTCAAGTTTGTAAGCAACTATTCAGTTTCTAAGCTACTAAGTAATGGGACAGAATTAATGGAATCAATATGTGGCAATGTAATGTCTCTATTCAGGCAGGCATAACTTCTTCAATATGCTGCATTTTATTCTCCATCATTTTTTTTTCCATTTCACTTTCGTGTATCAACAATATATTCTTGTGCACCATCAATGTTGGATTGCTTGTGGGAGAAGATTTCTATTTTTTATACATCTGCAAATATTTCTCTTCTCAGGAGCCTGATGTGTGCACATGTGTATAAACTTACATTTTGATCAAAGAATAACACCATTAGGATATATATTTTCTGTTTAAAGCATTTACTACATCTAAAACTGAAGCTCTCCTGACATTTATGAGATGGGAAGCAGGAAGATATTACTCAAAACTAAACTTGGGTTCTACAATAAGCTAATTTATAGATATTCATAAAGAAAAAGTTTCCCCTTTCTTAATTCTTTTGCTTTCAGCAGTTTCCAATTAATAAGAGTGATATTTGAGGGTCACCAGAAGCTGAACTAGGAAGCAGCAAGAACAACATTTTCTTTTTGTGAACTTCCTTAAATTAACTTAAATGATGTTCTAAGTCAATACTTTCAATTTACTAAGTGCTTTCTAGCTCTGATTTTGTCTTTTCCTTGCTAAATATATCCATTGCTCAATTAATAAATTCATTTATTTCCCCCAGATTTGAAAACGAGCTCTTCCTTCGCCAGAGTGTTGAAGGAGACATCAATGGTCTGCGTAGAGTACTTGATGATCTCACCATGAATCGCTCTGACCTAGAAGCACAACTTGAAAGTCTCACAGAGGAGCTGGCATACCTTAAGAAGAATCATGAGGAGGTAAAGGACTTATTTTGGTTTCCATCCTAATCCACAGAACTGACTGCATGGATTTCAAATGCAACAAAAAGGGAATCTGGATTTTGTTGAGTTTCTTTATCAACATTCTAAACCAACCTTTTTTAACTGATAGTTGTAAGATTCCACATATGAGACTCATCCTCAAACTCTTTGCCGGTACTGGTTGGGAATTCTAGAAGCTTTAATCTAGGACATCCAGAGAATCCTAAATTGCAGACAATAAGATAAGATACAATTTAGTACGATATCTGAATTAAGACCCCCAGGAATCTGCAGAATACAGAATAGGGTTCTAGTGCTGCCCATAGAATGTTCATTTGGGATAAGGAAAGACTCCAGTTTGAATTTTCACTTATCCATGACACTTACTTGGTAACCATAGTAGATAACCTTCAGTCAATCATCCTCAAACTGATCTCTCTAACTATTCAGCTTGAGTGATTCATTTAAATCCGGAACAAAATAAGACTATTTAAAGAGAATACTAGTCCTACATAACCTTTTTATCATTATTTATCAATTAGAATGGTTTATTTTAACCATTACATTTAGTAGCATTGATGAAAAGAGAGTAGTTCTTTCATTTTCTTTCAAATTTTAATCACATTTGTTATAACATTATGAAAAAGCCCACCTGAACAGGAAAAAAATCCATATCTAAGAAGGCAGCTGAATTTTCAGAACATAATTATCAAAATTAAGGAGGTTAGTTGTGTCATAATTTAATTAGTAGTGTACTTTCATCTGCTGCCGATGTGATATAAAATTATTTCCCAAGACAGATTGGGGCTGGGCTTTGTAACTTGGATTCTAAATTCCTCCAAGTATCAATTAGCAGATCAGTATCTCATACCTAGATAAAGTTGGAATATTTAGGTCATTCCCAGAGGACAAGCTTAGTCATCATCAAAATCTGGCAAATGCTGAGTTCAAAGCACCCAGGTTAGTCCCCATATATCTAACTTCAAAATTTCACGGAAGTTTTTGATTGGAAGGATAAAGGTGGGATGTGTTGCTAATTATGTTACATCTTTGCTCAATGGGCCCAGTCAAAGACAATTCCTTCTACTTTTTTTCATCAGTTTCTCTTCCAAGTATATTTGAGTACTGTACGTGGTTCCTGAATTAATAATCCTTTCATATGCACCTCGCTCAGAAAGCAAATCTAAAACTTCCTCTCACTGTACCTGATCCACTTATTTGTTACTGTGAACAAAATAATACTCTTTTCAACCTAGGCAGCCAGTTGCCTGAAAGGTACATTAGGTGGATTACTTCATTAGCAGGTTTGGCAAGCAGAAACCCAAAGGGCAGAAATTAGTGTGAATTCCCATAATAGGCATAGGATGAGAAGAGTATGAAATGTCCCAAGGCTGAAATGATTATAAGCTGAGGCATGTTACTAGGGGAAAAAGAAAGGCAGATTGACTGCAGTTCAAAAAAATAAAAAGCAACATTGGTACTGAGTACTCTAAGTAGGATTGAGGATGGGCAGTGCCAGTGCTGAAACAAAATAACAAGAAAAATTCCTATTGTAGAACAAATATAAATAACACTTGAGTGCACATTCCATTTTTTGAACACCCTACATTAACTTAGTACCCCCATGCCTGATAGATGCTCCAAAGTCAGACAGGAAGATTGGGTCCATTCCAAAGCCCCAAGGCAAGCCTTAATAAGACACATATCATTTTCCATGTTGTCCTGGGGATCCTTCCAACAAATATATTAAGAATTTCTTATCAGAAATCTGGAAATGCCAATCTTTCACTTAGAGACACATGAAAAGTTTCACTATAAAAGTCTATCTATTAAGTTGGTTTGTTCTGTTAGTGCTTACACAGAAGGAACTATGTTTGCCTGCTTTTGCTCTCCACCTAATAAAAACCTATGAATTTCACATATGCCTACAATAGATATAAGTCAACAGAGGGATCAACAAGGATACTGTGACTCTTACTATTCTCCATCTCTCGCAGGACTACTTTAAAATGGCTTCATTTCTATCTCTCAGGTAGATTTCAAAAAGCCACCATAACCACATTTCACTGGTTCTGAAGTGTACAAGTAACCTGCTTCTAATTTTTATATTCAGGAAATTACTCTACTGAGGAGCAGTTCTACAGGAGATGTCACAGTGGAAATGAATGCTGCTCCAGGAATAGACTTGACTAAGCTACTGAATGACATGAGAGCACAATACGAAGATCTTGCAGAACAAAACCGTAGAGAAGCGGAAGAACAATTCATCAAAATGGTAAGATGGTACCCCAATTATATTTTTTTCAAGTCTCCTCCAACTGCACTAAAATGTCAGTTTGATAACTCACAACAAAAATGAATGTATATGTTGAAACAGTTTTTAACATAATTCTTTAAAAAAGAAAAAAGAAAATACTCTACTCACAAGAAAATTCCCCTAAAAATCAGAAAGTTCTGATCCCACTCTTGTGTATTATAATCCACCTATATTACATTACTCTGGCTGTTGTGCATCCAAATTAAATTCTCCCCAGAATTGCCTACTTTTGCTCTATATGTTGCTTCTAAGTTATATTTTTATTGATCTCTCCCTCCTTCTAGAGCCAGCCACTGCAGCAACAGATCCACGATGATGCCGGTGCTGCAAGCACAGCCAGGAATGAATTAATAGAACTCAAACGAAGTTTTCAGTCCCTAGAAATTGAATTACAATCCCTTTTGGCAAAGGTTTGTGTTTGCTTCCTTTCTCTCAAAAACAGCAGGAAATCAAAAGAAATGTCTTGTTCTCTGGTCTGAAACAGACTTACCCTTTGTTTTCATAAAACTCTGTTTACAAATTCCTAAATTGAAGAGTTACAGGACTCTAACAGAAAATAAAGACTCACAGATGCACTGATGCAAATTCCAAATTCAGACCTCAGATCACAATTAGGATCCCCATAAATTAGAACAGTCTGGATTTTGTTGTTGGATTAGAAAGGGATAACTGTAGACGAGCATGGAAACAATGACAATTAGCCTCTAGCAAGACTACTGTGTTTTTTAATAGCTAGTAACTTCTATAAGTTTGTTTATGAGGCTGTATTAGAGGCACAATATAGATTGTATTTATATTTGTTGTGCCAAATTGAAAAAAAGAAAAGAAAAAAAAGAAAAATCCGTATGTTGTTAGCAATCCCAGAGTCATGAAGTATGCACAATTTGGATTGTGGGGTGGAAAAATAATACTGAGAGAATCATAACAAACCTTTAACCTGCTTATATGTATTTCTCCAATTAACAGAAAGCATCTCTGGAAGGAACCTTGGCAGAAACTGAAGGGAACTACAGCACTCAGCTTAGTCAGTTACAACTTCAAGTCAGCAGCCTGGAAGAACAGTTGCAACAGATCAGGGCTGAAACAGAGTGCCAAAATTCAGAGTATCAGCAATTGTTGGGCATCAAGACCAGACTGGAAATGGAAATAGAAACATACAGACGTCTACTAGATGGGGAAAGGTGAGTAAACATTTTTCAAAACTGGATGAGGCAATAATTACGCAGTGAGTGGGTGGTAGATTCAGGCTTAGGATATTTATTTACATAAATATCATCTCTGCTTGTGGATTTCTCATGTTTTGTGTCACTGTAAGAAAGAGTACATTGAGCTACATATGTTACATATTGGATCAGACCAAAAGATTGTGTTTTTAGACAGCTAGCTAGAAGTTGGAGCTAAATCTTCCTTTGGATCCATCAGAGGAAAAGCATCTATGTGTTCAACCACAATGCCTCTTACTATCTATTTGTTGATGGATTGATAAGAAATGTAGGGTAGAAGTGTGATCGATTGAGAAGTAGATCAATCCTAGTGTGTAAGAAAGAGCATCACTCTTCCAAATTCGTTGTTGTTTTTTAAGTTCTTTTTTACCAATTGTAGAACTGTATTTTTAGACATCAAAATCATGGAATATAGCATGTAAAACAAAATAATGCTTTTGTTTAAAAACATTAAAACAAACTATTAAGCATCTCTTGAGGAGGTGTTTTTATTGTCTTATTTATTGATTACTCCTGCTTATTATTCTCTAATTTTATCAAATAACAAGTAAAACTCACATTAGAGCTCTCTATGGAACATTAAAAAAGTAAAAAAGAATTCTAATTTATATATACAACCTTCTCTGATACTGTCTATAAATTCATACAGTAGTATCCATACAGTTTACTGCATTTCCTTTTTTAAAAAAGATCATAGGGCTGATCATTATTGAATTAATTTAGTTTTCAAATACTTTATTGATAGGAATAATAAGATGCATGACACAGAATGCATATCTCTCTCTTTACTCAAATATTTATTGCTCTCAAGCTTTAAAGATTCAGATAAATACTGCAATATTATTAATACTGTGTTCCTTGTTAACAGTATCCGTGCTGCTTACGAGACAAAAGTTCAAATCAGAGGTAATTATAATCCTATTCTTTTAGAAATAATGCATTGCTATTTGTATTGATTTGGTACATCTTGGTATATCTAAAAATACATCACACAAAATATTTCCTCATGAAGAATTTCATTTCATAAAATGAAATGCATGGGTTTAATTATCTTTAACTCCTCCAGTAACCTTTATTCCACCTGTTAGCTCAGGCACAGATCTGATGCCCTTCAGATGTACTGGATTATGTCTCTTAGAATATCCAGGGAACACAATCAAAAACTAAACTAGTTAGGAAGTTGAATATTAACATTTCTGAAAGCTAGTAGACTAACAAAAGCTATTTCAAATCCTTGACTCTTCCATTTATATCCGAATTATATGTTTTCCTGACACTTTTAAAATCTGCTGGACCAGTATGACAGTCTAAACTGCCATCAGGATTTTGAATTAGGAAGCATCAATCATTAATATCAAGGGCATAAGGCAAAAATTGATGATACCCATTTGAGGGGTGAGATGGCCTATTTCACAGCTAACTGAAATAATGTTGGTTTAATCTACAAGTGTGTTGGTCTAAAACTTCCACCATTCCCAGCCAGCATGACTAATACCCATGCTGAATGAAAAGTATGAGTTGAAATATAAGGTTGAGGAATGGGCAATGAAGACTATTTTGTGAGGCTAAAGCTATGCTGGCACAATCTATTCTGGCTTCAGCTTGAGAATCACTGCAAAATTTAGAATATTACAGGAGGGAAAGGATTCCATGAACTAAATGACTGCTCGAGTATAAAACTAATAGTCACCCATACATATTTTTATTAGCAATAATTATGAACCCATTGACTAATTTTTATTAACTTTAGTATCATACTTTAAGGTAGTTGAAAAGCCCAAAAAGGTGGACACTGTGTAGGAGAAAGGTTTTTTGAGGGAAGGAGGTTGCTTTCATTCATGCAGTTCTCCTGAAATTATAGAAAATGTTAATAAGAAGGAGAAAGAAAAAATGTACAAAATAAATTTGGGCATTAAGAGGAAAGTATAAGAAAAAATCGTTTTAATAGTCTCCAATCATCAGCAGTTAGAAAGCTTGCCACCAAAAACAGATGCAAAAAAAGAAAATTTATTACCATGACCCATTTGGTATTTGTATCTTGGAGCCAGTATGGTTGTAAATACATTGTCAGTTCTATAAGGTAAATTGATTACATAATACTGTAGTTGGAAACCAGTAGCATATGGGTGGTTTTTGTCCCTAGAAATTGTCTTTTGCCAACTCATATCGTACTACATTTAATATCTAGGTGGGATGAGATGACAGAGTTTTGCAACATGTAGCTTTTCACATTTTTCCAGGGGGTTTTTATCGTTAAAGTGTAATCTCTGTGCCCAAATTGCTCTTCATCTCATTTCCAGCAATTTTTCTAATATAATTATCATCTTATGATGAGAGGTTTTACCGAATAAAGTGCTGTTTTTAAAACTGGTACTATTAATCAATAAAACTATTATAATTTTCCTTTGACAGAACCTACCAAAACCAGGGTGGTTAAAACGATTGTTGAAGAACTGGTGGATGGCAAAGTCATCTCTTCCCAAGTGAAATCAGTGGAAGAAAAGACAACTAAATAAACTGCAAGAAGGAAATATTTCAAAGCTTGCTTTTGAGGGAAAACTTGGGTAGAAGAAAGCCATCTGAATCAATTGTCAATTTGCAGCTTAGAAGCTTTTTGCTAATACGGGACTGGGATTCAAATTTAATCAAATTTACTTAGAGAAGACTCACTGAAACCAAAGAATGATTAAATATGGAACCAACCCAAGGAGTCTAGAAAAAGAAATCTTACACATTATGCTTTCTTCTAACTTTAAAATACTGACTTAAAAACCACATTCTGTTTTCTGCTGCAATGCAATAAATCTTCTGTTTGCAAGTTATATCTGTCTGAGATTCTTATTTTACATTCTGGTTTTCATGTTTAATAGCAGATTTAAAACATACTGAAGTTTCAGAGTTCTGGAATTACATCAGCATCCCATGGCTATTTAATATAAATAAAAGTTTAACTGGGTTCACATTAATAATTTAGCTATCTGCCTGGAGATTTAGCTCAGCTTATTCCTGGAAAAAAAAAATAAAGGTTGTGAATGTCATATAAGAAAGCACTGTAAAAAGCAATCCAGATTACCCCTGTAAGAAGAATTGAATATAGTTATCAATAAGCGATTTACTGGCAGAGATAACATGAAAAAAAATCAGTATTTGAAAATGTAGGTGAATGTATTTGACCACCAGGAGCAAATCAGACCACAGAAACAAAACAAAAGAAACAAAAGATGCAAGTGGAGAATTCTATGACTCCATCATTGTGGGGAACATAGGTGTTTTTTTAAAAAAATCCTACCATGATCTGTTAGAACTTGGTAATCTATAGTTCTTTGATGTTCCACTGGAACGTGCTTTCCTTGTTCAACAAGCTCTCATTCAGTTATTAAAAGTACAAAAATGCCCAGGACATCTCCCTCACCATATCAGCATAATTCATTTTTCAACTTTGTACAAATCACATGCTCAAAAGGTTACACTGGAGTAACAGAGTAACAGAGTTGGAAGGGACCTTGTAGGTCATCTAGTCCAACCCCCCACTCAAGCAGGAGACCCTACACCATTTCCGACAAATGGCAGTCCAATCTCTTCTTGAAAGTCTCAAGTGTTGAAGCTCCCACAACTTCCGAAGGCAAGCTGTTCCACTGGTTGATCGTTCTCACTATCAGAAAGTTCCTCCTAATTTCCAGGTTGAATCTCTCCTTGATCAGTTTCCATCCATTGTTCCTTGTCTGGCCTTCAGGTGCTTTGGAAAATAGCTTGAGCCTCTCCTCTCTGTGGCAGCCCTTCAGATATTGGAAGACTGCTATCAACCTTCTCCCCTGAAGAAATCATTGAAATTTCCAGCGATGGCCCTGAGTTCAAGTACAATGACGGCTCAGTGGCCCCACAATATTGTAGAGTCGTTTGCAAGAATGAGTCCAGCAAACGCAAACTCATTCAAATTCCATTGCCAAAACCAACACCAATCATAACAAACTTCACTCACGGCCTGACCTATCCATACTGCAACGAGTCCGCTCCCGTGAACTCCACTCAGAACTTAAAAGATGTCAAGACCAAGGAGAGACTGACTTATACATTGACTACTGTGCGGACTGTATCAGAAGTAAATCCCGCAACCCACTTCCCCCTATCATCCAAAACTAGGCACGCACGCCCCTATGGTGGCGTGGTTGGTACCTCAATACCAACCACTACTGACCTTAAATGCAAGCTACTTAATGCAAGAAGCCTCACAAACAAAATGCCTGAATTCCTTCTGCTACTAAATGCGGCCCTATTCGACCTCATTTTTGTCTGCGAGACGTGGTTGAATGTATCCTTTCCCG
>QLTV01001993.1:296913-314263 GCA_003457575.1 Thermophis baileyi
GCTCTCTTTTTTTGTTTTTTTTTACTTTTGTCGCAAGCCTTTATTCATTGTGAGCCTTAGCTTTCCTCACTTCATCTTTACAGGCTTGGGATATTTGCTGATATTCTGCCTTAGTTATTTCCCCCTCTTTCCACTTTTTATACCTGTCCTTTTTGTCTTTCAATGTGTCAGAGAGTTCTTTATGCAGCCATGCTGGTTTCTTTTGAGACCTATTATTTTTCTTCTTCATTGGTATTGTGCTAGACTGGGCTTTTATAATCTCACTTTTCAAATTGTCGAATGCCTTGCTGAAGTCTAAGTATATTATGTCCACAGTATTTTGCTGGTCTACTAATTTAGTCACTGTGTTGAAGAATGAAATGAGATTGGTTTGGCATGATCTGTTTTTAACAAACCTGTGCTTGCTGCTAGTTATTACTTTGTTCGTTTCTAGGTGTTGGCAGATGTTTTTTTATTATCTTTTCCAGTATTTTCCCGGGTATTGATGTTAGGCTGATTGGTCTGTAGTTTCCTGGGTCTGTTTTTTTTTCTTTTTTTTTTGAAGATGGGAACCACATCAGCTCTTTTCCAGTCCTCTGGTAGTTCCCCGGTGTTCCAGGATTTTTGAAAGATGTAGTGCAGTGGTTCTGTGATGACATTGGTTCTTCCAGTTCGTCACCTTGATTATTGCAGCTAAGCTAATTTCCTCTATTGAAGATCCAGTATCTCTTATGTGCATATCACATTTGTATGTTTTAGGTTCAGAAGAGCATATGTATATACATGAATATATGTACAAAAGAGTTATAGTGTAAATATCCTATTTCAACATCAGAAATAGAATAATACAATTTTTACATACCACAGCATTTATTATTACTATTATTATATTACTATAATATAATTATATTACTATTACTAATTATTAATTACTTGCTAAAACTGCTGTTTGCTGGTATATGTCCATTTCATACTGAAAGACTTTTGGTTTAAAATGGAGAAATGTGATTGTTTACTTATATTTCAATTTATTTATATATTCAGCCCATCTCACTATCCAAAGCCAACTCTTTGGTAATGCCCATTATCTGACTTACCAGCACCCTAGGCAGATGACAGTCTAGCCTCTGAATGATTCAGAGCTTATCCCCTCTCTGGGAAAATCACTATCAAACTGTACTTGCTGGTAACAGGTCTCACTTGTCCAAATCCCCAGGCCTTGCGAACTCAGAAACAAACAAGCTCTGGAACCGTTTGATACAGGTTTATTCAAGCCTGAGGCCTGGCACAAATGAGTACGTAGCAGTTCATTGCAAAGTCAGTGCTGGGAGCTACCATCTCCCAGTGCTCTATATAGGCAGGGTCATGCCCCTCAGTCCCACCCACGCAACCAGCATCCGGCAACGGCATTCAGTTCCGCATTAGCAGTCCACCATCCGGTGCATAGGCTGCCAGACTCCGTCCGGCCTCCGACCGCTTCGCCCCGTACACTGTTGCATCTGGCGCCAGCCAGCTGGGTTCCGGAAAGCTGCCAGTCAGCTGTGCAGGGGAGAATGCTGCCATCGCCACTCTCACTGCCACGACCGCTGCAGCCGGAGCCAATGCCATCCCAAGCGGGCACCTCGTCACCGCCCGGGTCATCGCTGTGCTGCGCGGCTGTTCCTGCCACCATGGCTGTTTCTGCCTCCCCCCCCTCCCCCCCAGGTATGGCAAGCTGGTCGGGGCTTCACAACAGGTTTCCTGTAAAGCTCAAACAAAATCCATCTTTCAGCAACTTATAACCGTTATTCCATCCCCTGTACTCTGGAACAAGAGGAAACAGGCCTTGGAAGTCTCCTACAAGACATCTAGTATGAGAGTTACTGCGTCTCCTGTTTCTTTGGTTGTCTTTTTTCTAAGTTAAACGTGCCCAACTCCTTGAATCTTTTTTTTCACGAGGCTTAATTTCTTTTTTTTTTAAGTAAATGTTTTTTATTATTATTTATTATTATTATTATTAATTTATTAATTCTTTTTGAAGAAAAACACAAGAAGGTCATAGTGGGTAGAAAATAAAATATCGTCCCTAGAGAATCATAAAAATTTAAAAATCATTATTTCATTAATTTCTAATCCCTGGATTGGCATCTTTTTCTGAACCTGTTCCAATTTCTGTCAATTTTGTCTTTAGTTTGGTGTTCTGAGCCGAACACAGTGGGGAAACAAGATCTGAGCTAAAAAGAGTAAATTGCATAGATTGTTTTACTTGATTTGGAAATTATGCAGCCTAAAATGGCATTTGCATATTTTTTGCAGCCACTCCACACTGCTGACTTATATTCTCATTGCAATCAACCACTATTTAGATCTCTTTCACATGTGTCATTATCAAAACAGGTTTCCCCTACTCTATATCTGTGCATTTGACTTGTAAGTGAAGAACTCTGCACTTCCCTGCTAAATTTCATTCTTTTACTTTCAGCCCATCTCTAATGCAGCCTATATTTCTGCAGAACTTTAGAATTCTGCAAGGAAGGAGGTTAATCGGCATTGTGCAAGAGATTGTTGTTGATGATGATGTTACCCATTCAGTCATGTCCAACTCTTGGCCATTCTATGGGCCAGGTCCCTCCACATCTTCCAATCTTGCATAACTTCTTCTGCTCTGGCTGGTGTCAACTTTGATGGTGTCCAACCACCATGTTTTTTGACAGCCTGGTTTCCTTTTGCTGCTAACTCTTCCAAATATAATTGCTTTCTCCAGTGAATTCCAGTGAATTCCCCTGCATGACATGGCCAAAGTAAGTGAGCCACAGTTTCGTGATTTTGCCTTCCAATAAACAAATATCATCATTCGAACTTTGTGTACCATGAAATGGTGGGGATTTTTAGATATCACAAGCCAGATTATTGATCATACTAATGTACTGCAAGCTGTAGATTTATTTAATTATTTCTATGCAGAGATTATCTGAGACATAACAATTATTTCAACAGATCCTGCAGGGTAAAAAGATTGAAAAATTCTATTCTAATCTAGCAAGTTCATTTTTAATTGTACATGTCTTCTAAGGTATAAGTTATCCCATCAAATAATGTATCATCTGCAAATTTGATGTGCATGTCTTTCATATCTTCATACAAATAATTAATGAAAATATTGCAATAGAAGATCCAAGACTGACCCCTGTAGCATCCTGTATCTCTCCATTTTGGTAAAATACCCGGTGAATAATCTTTGCGTATCATTTTTCAGCCACCTTCACAAATAACAGTGAAGGTTTATCAGAGATTCTACATGAAATTCTGAATGATTACACTGATTACACTGGATAAGCAAAGATGAGGTGAATTATATTTTCATAATACAAACATACTCTGTTGGAGGGCTATTTGGGGAAACTCTCTGCCTAATGTGTCATTCTGAAGGTTCCAGTTGTTGACTATTGAAGGACATTTTAATTTTTCACATTAAATACATCACAAGGTCTGTCTTTTAATGGCAAATTTTGGTCCCTAGAAAATTTCATTGACTATTAATTGAAATTGACATCTGACATACCTAATAAATTGGAGGATCTTATGGTCCAATTGTTGTAAAAGTACCACATCTCTTTATATTATCCACCAGAAAAATGTGATGTGCAATAGCATGATAGCTACAATTTGAATATTCTGATTATGCTAATTAGCAAAGAGGGAAATCCAGATTTGGAAATTACGAGGTGATCTTTTCTTTGGAAAACATGTGGAATGTGGAGTGTATACTTAAAATTAACTAATAAGAACAGATAATGATGCTAGTCAAATTGCAATATGAATACCACTAACCAGTTGTCAACTGTGAAGCTCACCTGACTGAGGCCATCTTGGAGGGATACGGAGGGGAGAATAGATATAGTTGTAGTTTTGTAGCCAAAACAAAATAGTTTCCCCTGAGAACCAAAGAGATTCCCACAGGTGGCTGAGGAGAGGAGAAGTGAAGTTTCCAAGCAACCGTACAGCACCTTGATTGGACCATGTGCTGACTGTTTGGGAAAGGGGGGGAAACTTTTACTTTTAATTAGGTGAAAACCACGGGAAACTTTAGAGTTGGTTTTCACCACTCTGTGCCAATATGATATATCCAATAAACCTGTTCTTTGAGGAACCTACTTGCCTCGGAGTTCTGTTTGCTATGGGTGTACTACTTGGAACCCTGACACCAGTCTTATTTTTTTTTCATAGATATTGATGCTCTCTAGAATGCACATCAATAATATGGAAACTGACAAAAGGGATAAGAAATTGGTAGTGCATGTCTTTGTTAAGTGTGAAAAATCCATATTAGTAGGACAAAGGACATTCATTCTCCTCTGATAATATATGACTGTTTGAGGAACCAAGTTCCCTTTCCATATTTGAGTAATTATTCCATCATTTGGAGATATAATCAAATTTATGTATGTATATTATTTCATTTTTAATCTTCGATGTACTATTTTTCCTCCTTTTCTTTTAAACTTTAACAGACTTAAATGTAAGCAAAACTAAATGCATAGTATAAGATAGGCACAGGTGTAAGACTAGTAATAATTAATATGAATGTAATTTCTCCCTTTGCCTTCTTTTATTTTGTCTGTGTATGTATGTGTAAATTAAATTTGGCTAATTAGTTTTTTGCTATTTCAACTGTATTTAAAAAATTAAAGAGATTAAACCCACAAATATCATTTCACAATTTATTTAAAATCTCCTTATTAGCAAATTATTTTATACCTTAGGCTTAAAATAATTAAGGTTTTTTTTCTAGAAAGGACCCAGAAGCTCATGGAAGTCAAGTAGGAGAGACTATTAGAATAATTTCGTTAGCTGTTATAGTAACAAATCTTATGGAAACTGGAGAGCTATAATATTACATTTCAATGTTGCAAGTTTGTAGAATTCCTAAGCTTGTATACATTATTCTTTAGCACTCTTTGAAGCAAAGAAACGTTAAACGTGTCATTTAGCTGTAGGAAAGCTCAGATTGGTTACACAATGATTCACAAAGTTGTAATCCTGTATAAACAAATAATACAATTTATATGATTCATATGATTTACTTATTATTTCTTTTTACCTGGCACTTAAGCCAAAAGGTAGCTTATAGATTACTTTTCCAAAAGAAAAATGAAAGGCAGTCCCTGCCCTCAGGCTTATGTTCTAAAATAATGGCACAAAAGAAATATGGAGGCACCATATTTAATGTTATTCAGTTCTTAGCAGGTTTTAGTCTGTGTATTTCTAGTGTAGAAAATAATACAACAGCTAATAAAGGTTCTTATTTTTCTTCCTCCCCCTTTGAAACCATGTTTTAAAATATTTAAACAAAAGAAAAATTCCTTTTGATCTTAATGTTTAAATATGAACTTAAAAGGACATAACTGTTCATATTTCTCCGCCTTTCTTTTATCAGGTTTTCAATAATGGCTTGCCCCTTGCGTGAACAGCCATTCTTTTGAATGACCAGCATGCTGCTGGATTCATATAATGTAGTTTGCTTTTTAATCAATCCTTTGAATTAAAAAAAAAATCTTTCTAGGCTCCTCCTGTTGTTGTTTTTAATGTGCTTAAAAAGACTCGCTGCTGAACAAAACTTATCACCTTTTTTATTTTTCTTGAGTGAAGATCCAATACTATGAACCAATTTCCCACTACTATACCAAAGGTCAACACCTGGGTTTTTATTCCATTTGAATTATTTTATCTGGTGAGTGAATTAAATCATTTGCAACACAGACTGACTGAATAACTGGTGAAAAAATTAAGAAGTATGTCACAGAATATTTATTTTCATGTTAGAAAAAACTTGTGGGGGGCATATATTTATGTCAGGAATAAGCAACTCATGTTTCATTGGTATTCCCACAATCTTTGCAAATGGTACTTGGGACTGAAACCTATGACATAGCAATAGCAATAGCACTTAGACTTATATACCGCTTCATAGTGCTTTACAGCCCTCTCTAAGCGGTTTACAGAGTTAGCATATTGCCCCCAACAATCTGGGTCCTCATTTTACCCACCTCAGAAGGATGGAAGGCTGAGTCAACCTTGAGCCGGTGAGATTTGAACCGCCGAACTGCAGCTAGCAGTCAGCTGAAGTAGCCTGCAGTGCTGCACTCTAACCACTGTGCCACCTCGGCATCCATCTCTGATATAGACAATAAGATAATAATAGTAAATAACTACTCTTTGCCAAAAGAAGTATATGAGCATGACATGGTGCAAGGTTTCCATGCAACAATTAAGTCCTACATTTTTAAAAATCATGGTGAAATGTCTCTCATTTTATGCTCTTAAAAATAAATAGTATGCTTTTTCCAGTCCTTGGCTTGTATACAAATGGACAGCTTTAGCCAGCTTTAGGGGCAAGTTTGAAAAGAGCCATCCATTATAACTAATGCTAATCAAGGAATGGGACGCTGCTGCTTTAAAAAAAAATCTGAGTTTCCCCTTCTGCTCTCCCTCCTCTATCTCTCTCCCTCTTATTCCAATTGCAGGCTGGGAATGTTCTGCAGCAGTCTTCTCACCCTATCAATAAGGTTCAGTTAGCCAAGGTGGAGGATGGGAGCAGCATGGAACTGTCCCAGCTCCTCAATGAGATCAGGGCAAACTATGAAACGCTCCTCAGCCGAAGTCAGATAGAGACCATCCTCTCGGCAGGGACCCAGGTAATGTCCATATACAAACAGGCACCTACTTCAATAAGGAGACAATCCAGTGTGCACTCAGTTCCTCTCTCAGCCTCTGTGAGGTACAGTATTTACATTTTCAATGCAGCGGTTTTTTTGGGGGGGGGAGAAATATCTCTCTCTCTCTCTCTCTCTCTCTCTCTCTCTCTCTCTCTCTCTCTCTCTCTCTCTCTCTCTCGCTCTCTCACCGCACGTCTAGAGACTGAGACTAGGGGAAAATATATTGAGCTTTTTAAAAAGAATGACAAAATAAAGCTGGGTCACCTTGCATGGAGATATTTCTCAAAATAGAATAACAAACCTTGTGCAGCTCCTCTGCTCCATTCATCATTTAAATATAATTTTCTCTAGGAAGAAAACCATTTAAGATTGGTAAAGAATTGATTTTAAAGATAGGTCAAGAGGACCCTGTGTTTTATAGCATCTCTAAAAGAGAAAAGTCAAGATCACACTGTTCTGCAATGCTTTGCTTGTCTGGCTTAAGTCTCATGTTTGCTAAAGGTTATCCAATCACAAGGACAGCATTAAAAATTCACCCAGACAAAAAAAAAATGCCTCTGAATCACAGCCATAAAATGCACCAAACTGCTGATCTGACTGTCAGGAATAACATTAAACAGGATGCAGGCTGAGCATCCTACTATGCTTTTGAGTTTTTGTTTTTTGTATTTTTTAATGGCTGGCTTGCTTTAGGTTTCTGGGCAATCCAGTCCCAAAACCTGCAGAAAAGATACAGCTCATCTTTATCTTATGCTCCAGATAACTTGGCCTAGAGTAACTTGCCGCTTAGTAAGATTCTCAGCAGATTAGTATCAGGACTAATTTATTTGGATGGAAAGTCTCCAGGGAATGGCAAACTCTTTGCAAACTGTTGCCAAGGAAATTCCATTATTTGTATCCATGTAGTTTCATTCTTTGTTTCAAGCCAGTATTACAGGTAGTCATTTTACAACCGTTTAGAGATCATTTCGAAGTTGTAATAGCACTAAAAAAAAAGGTGACTTTTGATTGATCCTTGCACTTATGACCATTGCAGCATCCTCACAGTTACGTGACCAAAATTCAGGCACTAGGCAACCAACATGTATTTACCACAGTTGCAGCATCCCAAAATCATGTGATCACCATTTGGAACTTTCCCAGTCGGCTTATGACAAGTGAAGTCAATGGGGAAGCCAGATTCGCTTAATGACTGCATGATTCACTTAACAATCATGGCAAAAAACAAAAGGTCATAAAATTGGGCATGATTCGCTTAACCAAAGCCTTGCTTAGCAACAGAAATTTTGGTCCCAGTTGTGTTTGTTAAATCAAGGACTACTTATATTTGGTTTGTAATAGGACTGTTCTTGAACTTTGCATTCAAATTTTAAAAAAATCTTTGAAGGACAAAGGAGCACAAACATAATATGTGTCTGAAATATCTCAAAGCAACTGCATCTTTCCTTGGGAATGTGACCTGGAAAATTTCCCAGGATCAAAATTCTCCCCGTCAGACAACTCCAGCAGTTTTAAAGTTGTATTATGTTTAGATTGCTCTAAACAGTTGAAAGCAGAGTTCCACGGGTCTCCCTCCTTCATATTCATTAACATAACCCCAATACTTGTATAGATTATATGGCTTTTGAAATGAAGATGCTAACTAGAATTACATTTATTTCATCTTTGTATCCAGAAAACCTGCATCTCTGTGGCACAGCTGCCATGATATCCCAGGGAAATACACAGCTGCTTTATGCTGATGGAGATGAGAGATATCTGCACATTCCATATCACCTTTTAGAGATCAAATTCAAAATGTCCACTGGCTTCTTCAAACAGCCTTGTATGCAATCACTGAAAATATGATTTAATGTTTTAAAACTAGTTTTACATACAGTATTTTTGTGAGCAAAGAAATACAAAGACACAGAAGGATCAGTGGCCTCTTGTTCAATAAAGATCAGGGGTGGGTTCCTCCCGGTTCGTACCGGGTCACCTGAACCGGTAGCGAGCCGTTTATGACGTCACAATGGCGTCATTGACCCGCTTTGGTCGGTGCCGGTCTGTGGGTGCCATTTTTTTCCGAGGATTTTTGGCGAATTTTTGAAGTTTTGTGCCGTTTGTGCTCTGCTGCTGCTTCAGAAATGGCCCTCCCGCCCGCCCCCGGGTGTATGCTGACCTTTATTCTTCGCCCGAAGCACAGCTGATCAGCTCCTCAGCTGTGTTTCGGGCCAATTATAGTGACTGAGCATGCGCGGAAGCAGAATTGCACCGGGGGAACGTTCGCGTGTGCACAATGTCGCGATGCACACCGGTGGCGAAGGTAAGTGGAACCCACCCCTGAGCCACGCCCACAGAGTGGTAGTAGAAATTTTTGGAACCCACCCCTGATAAAGATCCTGGGGATAGGAAAAATGGAAGTTACCTGTGTTGTTTGGTCAGGTTTTTCAACCAGTATTTTCAGACTTCCACCATTATTTGTCAAGAGATAAGCAACTATGATGCAATATAACTCAGCACAGGTTCATTTTCAAATTAAGATAGTAGCTTTAACCTCTAAAGTCTTTAGCAGCTTCCAACTAACATTCCTTAGAGAGAATTTTTCTCCATTAGGGCCATATTAAATTCTTGCATATTATAATGTATGTGACAAAGTTTACAATGATAGTCCTAAAGTCAGGGGTGGGCTTCAAAAATTTTAGTAAGGGGTTCTCTGCTCGGTTGCTGGGTGGGCGTGGCCATGGTGGGCGTGGCCTAGTCAGCCTCCTGCACTACGGGGGGGGGGCATTTTTGCCCTCCCCAGGCTCCGGAGGCTTTCCTCAAGCCTCCGGGAGGGCGAAAACAGCCTCCCCAGGCTCCGGAGCCCCTCTGGAGGCCGGAAACAGGCCCGTTTCCGGCCTTCCCGAACTTCCGGCAGGCCCGTTTTTTGCCCTCCCCAAGCCTCCGCACGCGCCCTGCACTTACCTGCATCCAAAACGGGCCGCGTGGGGATTCCTGGGAGGGATGGGGTGGGGGGGGCAGCCAGGAGTGGGATTTGGGGGTTCTCCAAACTGCACAGAATCTTAGCTAGAGGTTCTCCCAAACCCCTGCAAACCCCCAGCAGCCCACCCCTGCCTAAAGTCATGAAACTATCCTATAGACTTTTCCCTGTGTATATCCCTCGAAGTTTTTACAAACAGAAATGTAAAGGTTTTATTTTACTTGCATTAGAGTGATTAATATGCTCTTGACATTTTTTTTGTTTTGTTTCATAGAGATGCTGAATTTGATGGTGCCTAATTTAAGCTATGACTGTGCTAATTCCATATGTATGCCATTAATGCTTTGAAAGGTTATTGTTAGTGAAATATTTTCATTATGGTTAGTGAAATGGTCCTTAATTCAGAGAGCACATTTTTAGCAATAATTTACTCAGTAAAATATTTTTTTTCATTCAACTTCCTATGCACATGCCATCCCTTTCTTGAAAACTTTGTTTCAGAAGACCTGATAAGTATCTCCAACTTCTGGAAATGTATGTTTCACCTTGTGTTAATTCAATAATTGAAATTATATCTGTCTGTCCGTCCGTCTGTCTGTCCGTCCGTCCGTCCGTCCGTCCGTCCGTCCGTCCGTCCGTCCGTCCATCCATCCATCCATCTATCCATCTATCCATCTATCCATCTATCCATCTATCCATCTATCTATCTATCTATCTATCTATCTATCTATCTAATCTATTTATGGTTTTGTGTATTTTCTTATTCACTGGATCCTCAGAATGTTGTATTTAGGTCTAGCTAGTGTTTTATTTAGGTCTAGCTCTATCAAGAGACAGAATTCCTTCCACACATACGGCAATCTGGAACTGGAAGCTATCTTGGGTAGCAACTATTCAGAACAGATAAGTAGACAAAACTGGCATACTCCCTAAGGTACCCTTCTACCCTCAGACGTACCAAAGGGCATTGTTCTCTTACTGGTGCTTAAACTACAATTTAATAACCAGTTCTGTTAGCTTCTGTATAAACATATGGAGAAGCTCAATCTTAAATATAATGGGATGGCTTTGAAATCTATGAGTCTGATCTGCAGCTGTCAGTTACTCTGTCTGCTCCACCTTGAAGTGACATCTGAAGTCCAGCCTCCACTAACCAGGCATATTTCTAACTGAGCTCAGTTGCTGGCAGGCGTGGGTTCCTCCCGGTTCGGACCGGTTCTCCCGAACCGGTAGCGACCCGCTGATGATGTCATGATGACGTCACCGAACCGGATCGGTCAGTGCTGGTCTGTGGGGGCCGCCATCTTTTTTTTAAATTTTTTTTGAATTTTTTTTGAATTTTTTTTTTTTTTAATTTTTTAAAAAAAATTTGTTCCTTCTGAGCATGCGCAGAAGCCGACTTTCGGCACTGTGCATGTGGTCGCCATCTTTTTTTTTGGCTTTTTTAAATTTATTTTTTATTTTTGGTGGATTTTTTGCTAATGCGCATGCACGCGCGTGCACCCATGAGGCGTGCCCATGCAGCGCGGGAGCGAACGAACCGGCAGCGAGGTAAGTTGGAACCTACCCTGGTTGCTGGTGACCCTTATGAACACATTCATGAAATTTTCTTGACAATAGTCCAAAAATGAACTACTTTTTTCTTTTGGAATGTTTTTTTGTTTCTCAATCTAGCCCATAGTTCACTGAAAGTCCTCCCAAGCTGACGAATAAGCAGGTTTGATTCTGCTTGGCTTCCTGGTCTGCAGTTTCTGCCATCTTTCAAATCATGCTGGGGTTATATTATGGCATTGTTATAATGACTTTTTTTCTTGTCTTCATCCTTCTCTTTTGGTTTGAAGTTGTAATTTTGAGGTTGTAATTTATTTATCTTTTGGTCATTTATTCCTCCCCTTATGTAAGATGTATACTGATTCTGGCCAGGAAAAGAAAAAGAAATATTGATTGCCCTCCTCCCTACAGAAAAGTTATCAAGTTTCTTCTATTTGCCACTTTTAGAAATAGAACAGCATCTTGCAGTGTGCCTGGGCCTCCTCCTTAACAACTGATTCACTTCTTTGAGAAAACAGAAGGATCGCCCATCCCCAGAAGGGAATCTGTCAATCACCATAACTCCTATAGCTTTTGTGGATTATTTGGTATGAGTTTCTTTCCAAAACCAATTATTTTATTTGTTGCATTTATAGCTCACCTTTCCTACTACCACACCCTTTACAAATTTTCCTCATAATAATCCTATGCCGTATATCAAGCTAGGATATTGTGACTGATCCAACCTACCCACTGAATTTCATGAATTTAATCTATTTATTATAGTCTCAAGAAAAATGTGGCATTATTACAAAGACATATTATTAAATATTCCATCACTAGCATTTCTCCCATGAGTCTCAAATCCACCTTAGCTTATTAATTATTAAGGTTGATTTAATATGCGCAGTGGAGTTTTAGAATCTAATAAATAAAAACTATTTTCCAAACATCAAAATCTTCAAAATTTAGCTGCTAATAATTATGTGCTTTCCTGTCTTAGGCACAAAATCAAGTGGGTGACTTTGTACCAGTCCCTCTTTCTCAACCCTAGGAAGAAAGTAGTAGCAAGCCACTTCCAAAAATGTTACCAAGAAAATAGAAGGACTTGTCCAGGCAGTCACCAGGAATCAAGACTGTCTGGAAGGCATGGGGAGAAAGTTCTTATTTTGATTGCAAGGGAGAGAGAGATTTGGTAAGGAAGGATGTCAGAAAAAAAATTCTTTATAATAAACACATTCAAACATTATGTGCTCCACTCTTTAAATCTATCCTATTTCACAAAGGTATGTAGTAATCTCAACTCCAGTGGTGTTTTTTCTGTATCACCTTTCAAAGATCATTGAAAGAATGCAGTTAAAGCTTTTCTTTATCTGCCACTTGTGAGAAACTAAATATTGAGTTGCTCTAAAATCATTTCTTAACTCTTTTCAACAGTGAATAATTTGTATTTGCTTCAGATAATTCTTCCCATATATTAATAACATACTTAACTTGCCATTTTTCCTCTATGTAAACATACCTCTTCAATTCTGTTAAGACAATCCTAATTTTATGATTTAACTTTTTAAACCAAGCTAAAGTCAACATCAAATAACTTACAGATAACGGGTACAAATGTTAATACATACCCGTATTTTTCGGAGTATAAGACGCACCGGAGTATAAGAAGCACCTTAGTTTTTGGGGAGGAAAATAGGGGGGGGGAATTCTGCCTACCAGGTATTCATCTGGCTAGTCCTTAGCCTGGTCAGCTTCAGCACATTCGTTCGCTCGCTGATTTTGAGGTTGGGGATGGTGGGGGATAAGCTTCAGCACATTCGTTCGCTCTCTGGTTTTGAGGTTGGGGATGGTTGGGACTATGCTTCTAAAGCACAGCTGATTGTTGGAGGGAGCAGCAATTAGAAAAGCAGGCAAAGCACAGAAGATCGCTTAGCTCGGGTTGGGGCTGAAAAACAGCTTTAAAAGCACAGCTGATCGTCGGAGGGAGCTCCAGTGACTAAAGCAGGCAAAGTGCCAAGAGCATTTGGAGGCTGAAAATGCAACGCGCGGAGCCCAAAAACACAAGCCATTGTCAGTGGCAATCTCTGCAGCCAGGAAGAGGATGCGCGGAGGCCAAAGGGTAGGGGCCGGTGAGTGGGTGGGGCTACATTCGGAGTATAAGACGCACCCAAATTTTCAGCCTATTTTAGGAGGGAAAAAAGTGTGTCTTATACTCCGAAAAATACAGTAAGTCTATGGTAAAGAAGCTATAGAGGGACTACCAATTTCCAATCTTATTTCAACATTCTTAACAACGCAAAGTAGCCTTAGTACATCCCTTATAATTTATGTTTCTTTCCCATAAAATAAAATTGAATGCCATATAATAATCCTGTAATACTTTGACTTTATCAACCATATCTAGGGAACTACATAACTTGACACACTGTTATAAAGGAATCAATTGATAGCAGAAGATATAAAACCCACATCTTGAATAACACAAGTTCAATCTAACAAATAAATGTTTGGAAAAGAATACTGATGTAATTAAGTTTACTCATTTGCTAAATGGGGTATCCATCCATCAATCAACTTTATTTCTTATGCCCTTTAGAACATACAAGAACCTTTGTTTTATTACAATTTATCACTGCTGTAAAATCTCTTGAATATAATAGATGGAAGACTGATACATCATTCTGGGCAAAACATCTTTAGTTTGTGAAAGCAGTATGGTATAATCTGTATATATAATATAGTAATTTCCTTCCCTACCAGTTTCAAAGGTGACATTCCAGAGAGAATAAATTAGAGGTTATGTCATTTACATGTAGGTTGAACTGGGTGCCAGCATGCATCAGTGACATACTGTATACCTCTGATCACTGGGACTGATTTACATAAATCACCTATTGGGCTACTATGCACTTTGAAGAAAGTATTTTTATAGAGGTGCTTTATCAAGAAAAGCAATCTTTTATTCATGACGGTTGTAATCCCCCCCCCCCCGAATCATTGTTTTAGGATGGAACTGAAGTCAGATTTAAGTCTACAAACACAACATATATCTTCCCTTTCAAATATCTAAAATATTTCTCTGTCCATTCAAATTTTAAATTTAAAAGTTTAAATTTTAAACTTTTAAATACTTGAAAATTGAACAACTGCCTTTAAAGCTACCTTGCTCTGCTATTATACTAGTAGACTCTCTTTCTCTATCCAAATTCCTGAGTTTGCACTGATATGAATCTGGGTTGCTCAAATCTTAGTTTCATACTTTAGATCTAATTTGGTGTGCATCAGGAAAATTGTACTTACAGATAATTCCATCAACATCTATCAGAAATTAGGAACTGGTTCCTAGGCTAATAGGATTCAAATTTCTCATTTTCCCATTTTAAGTTAAGAGACCCATCTGATAACCAGCTTACAGGAAATTTAGGAGAAACAGAATCAAAGAGTTTTTATCATCATGCAAGAAAAGATACAGTACATTGGTTTTAAACTGAAAACAGTTCATTTGCTGCTTATTCTTGCAGCATTGCTCACTTCATCCTAATAAATCTTGCTAAAGAAAACTCTGTAAACATTGTGTTTGGGAAAGAATCACTTTCAGGTCAGAGAACTACCAAAAAGGCTGAAACTAGACCTTATTACCTATTTTCCAGGCTGTATTATTCACATTATTTTTAAAAGCTTTTTAAAAATTTATTTAAAAAGAGAAAGAACGTGGTAGCACTATGAGATTAAAAAACAAAACCATCAGCCTCAAGAATAATCTTGTCAAAAATACTTCTGGGCCCCACATATAATTCCAGGGTCTCTTTGAAAGTAAAAATGATAAGAAGCTGTAGCCCAGCATTCTATGTAAAATCATACACATCTGCCCAGAAGAAAAGACAAAGATAGTTTGGCATGATAGAGAGCATCCAAAAAATTAGACGAGATTATGGGGAGCTATCTTATCCATTTACTTTCTAGTAACTAGATGTTTTATACCTGGCCATGCCCACCATGGCAACCATTTTGAGAATATCCATAACGTTTTTGAAATTCCAAATGTATCCAAATGGCTCTAAATATTTGGAGATCCCTGCCATACCACAGCACCACGCTGGTTCTGAAAAGTATTTTTATATATCATAACATGCTCTGCAGTAATGTTCCGCAATGTGGTACACTCCAGATGTTTTGGATTAAAAGTTCTTGTATATGATGGGAGCTTTAGACTGAAATGCTGCATATGCTAGGTCCTTCCTAGCCAATACATTAACTTTTTGGCATCCACTAGTATTTTCTAAATGCCATAGAGGAACTCTTCCAAACAGCTAAGCATTTAATTTCTTTGCTTTGTTTCATTTTCCAGTCATCAATAATCTACTCTTTGACAAGAGTACTGTTTCATCACCCAATGTGGCTGCATCTTGGAATTAAATTACTTTTATCTGCCTTCCTGCTTTGCTCCCCAAGCTTAATTCAGAATCTGAATTTCAGAAACTATATGCCTTCATTCAACATTTAAAAAACCCACGTAATCAGTCTCCCCATCCTCATTCTGTAACATGAAAATAGTGAGAAAAAGGCATTGGCATAGCTCAAGGTCCTACACATCTCTATATGCTAGAAGCCTACTTGACTTATATAGATTCCTAAAACAAGTAAGAATCTTTCGAAGTTTTAAATCATACTACCCAAGGCTAGCACAGCCTTGTCCATGTTGACCACAAAAGACTCATCTCTATTCTAATCCTTGGGACAAGAAATGATTCAAAAAAGTTCATGTTTCATATGGATTCATATTTCATATGGATTTTTATCTCTCCCTCATCACCCCTCCCACAACTTAATTTCCAGAAATCTCCAGATGTGTCCCTGAACCTGGGCTTTCACAATCTCATGGATGCAGTCAATCTACTACAACACTTTTAAAAATCACATTAAAACAAATATCTCAAGATTCCAACGATCTCCACTGTGATTTTATAATATCCCTGAAAAAGTGCTTCCAAACATCTTAGGCTATTATAAATTAATAATCCACTCATCCTGTCCAAATTAGGGGAGACACTGTGTGAGATTACTGAAATTACACACTTAGCAAGCTGGCAATACTTCTGCCATTTTGTATTTTTTTTAAATGCTTGTAACGTTTGAGGATTTGTGAGTGTCATTTGGAAAGAGAATAATATTTTAGTATCTGTGACACTAGATTTTACCACTCCAGTTAGCAGTCAGGCTGCTAGTATCAGAATGAACTAAAGTTTTATGATACATTTTAAGGCAAGCACAAGGGAATCACAAATAAACCAACTACAAGTAGTTCTCAATTTATGACTTTGAATAGTTTAGCAACTATTCAAAGTTATGACAGACTTCCCTGAGTGGTCAGGTGACTGTATTTGGCAACTGCATTTATGGGTCTTTGCAGCATCTCATGGTCACATGACCTTATTTTATGACAGTTTTGAGAAAAATTGGAATTTACTTCCAGCTTTTGGCAAGACTGGCCCAAAGCAAACCATTTATTTGCTAAACAACATTCATTTAATGACCACTGCCAAAAAGGTCATACAATTGGGTTGGTCACATGAGTGATTTGATTTACAACTGTCACGACTTACGACCATGATGGACAGGCTCCATTGCAGCCATAACTTAAGGACTATCTATATGTCACTAGACACCATACACAGTACTGTACTGTATCCTGCAGAAATCTTCCCCAACCTGGTGGCATTCATATATGTTGGACTACAAATCTTACAATATTTAACCATTTTTAGAAGTTATTATACTAAAATCATTTTTAGCATTCAGAAATATGTTTATGTTAGATAGTGGGTAGAGATGACAGGAGACAGACTTCCAAAGCAGCTCTTTATTTCAGCTCTTGTGTAAGCAACCAGCAAAGAGCAGTCTGACAGCTTGCCCTTTTATAGGGAGCTGTCAGACAGACCAGCCAATAGCGTTTGAGCTTTTTCCCGCTCAAACGCTGGACCTGGTTGGAACCATGCAACACAGTTGAAACAGTTAGAACATAACACCCCTCCCCTCCTGGATGGAGCTGTCCAGCATACGTAATCACGCAGGTAGGCGGGGCGTTTTGGAGCCCTACTAGACCTGCGCAAATCAGTTGGTGGTGAGGCAGCGGCCTGTGCGGACAGGTCTGCTGCTGCTCCGCGGCTCGAGCATGGACGCT
>QLTV01001993.1:323501-335365 GCA_003457575.1 Thermophis baileyi
CCCGGCTCCCCCTTCACACCGGAGACCTTGTACCACTGACGAGTCACATGACACCAAGGAGGGAAAACAGCTACTTGGGCCCCGTTTGGCCATTATCACTTAGGGGTGTACTCACTTTTGTTGCCAGCAGTTTATTCGACATTAGCTGTGTGTTGTGTTATTTTGAGGGGACAGCACATTTACACTGTTATACAAGCTGTATACTCACTACTTTACATTGTAGCCAAGTGTCATTTCTTCAGTGTTGTCACATGATGAAAAGATATACTTAAATATTTACAAAATGTGAGGGGATGTACTTCTGTGACATACTGTAACATATTACAGCGCATTATACAATTATGCTAAATTTTGTGTCTACAGAATTAGTTCTTTCCTTGGCATATCATAACAGAAGAACCAGAAAGCTGTTATCAGGTGCTGATACTAGATTCTCAATTCAAAGATCAGGAAATTATGGCTAATTAAACTACCCATAAACTTCAACATAATGGTTCAATAAGAAAGATTATGTCTGAACTAGGCCTTTGCAGGGATGAGGAACTGATTTTCTATATAGCCCCATAGCCCCAAAGGAAGTCAACTGGAGAATATACTCAATGATGGACAGATCTGAAATCAGAGGTATATATCATCCTTTTCCTTCTCTACCTTTCTGCCACTCTCTTTCGCTGCCTAATTCCTTTCCCTCTGATATCTATGCTCATTGTAATACATGTGAATAAATCCTAACCCTAACAACCTGTAGACTGTTGAGAGTATCTCAGCAGCATCCCAAAACCTACAACATACCTAGAAAAGAAACTAATAAAACCTGGCATTGATAATGCCTGAATAAAGGGCAAATTGTATTGTACAGAGAACATGTTCAACAAGAACACTGAGCATTAATAGGCACTCTAGCACAACCCACAGAATTCATCAAGATTTTACTCAGAAGATATAACGCTCCTATTTTACCCTGTAACTTTTTTCTTTCTCTCCAGGTTTCATTATTTAAAACACGAAGAAACAAAAGATATCAGAAAACCTACCACCAGCCGAATAGCATTTATTTTACCTTCATGTGAGTTTACTTAACACTAGGAAATGAAATAATCCACTATTTTATACAAACTTGAGTTAAAATGGGGCTCTCATTCATTTAAATGCAACTGGAAATATTACCTCCAATAGGGTTTCTACACACAAAAGATATTCTGTAATGTCAGAGTGGGCTGAGTCACTTCAAGCTATAAGAGATTTTGATTTTTTAATGTTAGAAAAAAAAATATTCTTAACAGTAGAGAAATGAAACTAAAAAAAGAGCTAGAATAGATCCTTTCCCTCTTCAATGTTAAATTTCTTCAAGCAGGCCATAATCACTTTTTAGTGAAGAAAAAATGAAAAACCTTTGTGTTTTATAAATATATATGCATACTGCCATAAATGGGATTATCATATTGGAGAAAAGGAATGTACCACTAGAAATAGAGGTGGGAAGAGAAACAGTGGAGGATAACCCAACATTAACAATGCTTATAAAACACTAGGTAAAGCTAAAGGTTTCCTTATCCAGTCGTGGACATGGCGCTCATCAACATTTCTTGGCTGAGGAAGCCACTGTTGTCTGAAGACATTTTCCATGGTCATATGGCCAGCATGGCTATATGCCAAAGGTGCACAAAACCCTGGTACCTTCCCAGCAAAGTGGTACCTATTTATCTACTCGCATTTGCATGCTTTCAAACTGCTAGGTGGGCAGGAGCTGGGGCAGCAATGGGAGCTCACCCAGTTGTATGGCACTCAGGTCTTGAACCCGGGCTTTCCAGCTGACAAGCTCAGCATCTTTAACCTCTGAGCATCACAACCTCTTATAAAACACAACAATTGCACAATTGCAGTCAGATCAGACCTGTCATATTAACATATTGGTTTAGTAACTAAATTGCATACATAGAGCTTGTGGGACATATACAACTTTATGTTCAAAAGTGTGGTTTCCTGGTATAAATGATTTAAAAGGCACTGAAAATAAACCTGGTACACATTCTGAAATACAGAATATTTCTTCTGCATCTCCTAAAACTCTATATTCTAATATATTTTGATTTTTTTTTATCTATATAGCAAGCAAGCTAAAAAAACATGAAATTGAAAAAGTGGAAATACTGACAAAGCAAGCAGTCTTAAATGGAGGTGTTGCAAAGGATAGCACAGAGACTCATAATACAATACAGTAAGTTAAATATGTGTATGTATGTGTGGTTATAATACCTAATTCATAAAAATATATACTAGGTGTAGCCTAGTATACATGGACTCCTCAACTAAAGATCACAACTTCCATTGCTAAGCAGGGGGTCATTAAGGGAACTGCACCCATTTTATGACCTTTTTGCCATGCAAATCTAGCTTCCCCCATTGCTTGTCAGAAGCTAGCTGGGAAGGTTGTAAATGTGATCACATGACCCCCAGAATGCTGCAGCCATTATAAATATATGCCCATTGCCAAATGCCCAGATTTGGATCAGATGACTGTGGGGATGTTGCAATCGTTGTAGTGTGAAGACAGGTCACAAATCACTTTTTTCTGTGCTGTTGTAATTTATAATGACCCTAAATGAATGCTGTAGGTTAAGAACTACCTTTCTAGGCTATATATATATCTTACTAAGGAAAACAATAGAAAAATTATATGTTGCAACCCTATTACCTGGTAATACATGTCTTTCTATAGGGGGGAAAAAGCAGAAATCTTTCAAGTCTATTCATTAGAAATACAGATAAATGGATGGATAGATAAATACAGAACAGATTTTCATACACCCTCTTTGTTTCACCAAAATAAACATATATCTGAGTATAAACATGTCTTGAAATCCTAGCCTGAGGACATATTTTGGATGAATACCTATACATAATAATCTATTTATTGTTTCAGGACAGAAAAAGTAGATGAAGTGATTAAAGAATGGGAAGGCTCGTTCTTCAAGGATAACCCTCACTTAAGAAAAAAGTCTGTTTCTTTGCGCTTTGATCTTCACCTGGCAGCTACAGATGAAGATTGTTTACATATGAAACAGAAAAGTCTGCCTGATATTGAAGTGAGGTTGGTTATGAGACGGTCTTGCAGCATCCCATCAATCAAAACTTAAATCAACATCAATTTATTCAAAGATTATTCATGGAATGGGTTTAAAAAATAAATATTGGTATGAATCTAGAACAAATATACGATCACTTCTTAACTAGAAGAACTTTGTTTCAAATAATAGAGCTTTCCCTAACTGATACCCTTTACATGTGTTGAATAACTTTCATGAATCAAAGATGATTAGGGGATGATGTGAATTATGATACTATCTTCTAAAGATAGAAAGGATTAAAGGTCTTGCATTGCAAACTCATATTAGGTCAGTGGTTTATATTTGAAGAAGTGCTTTGTGTTTTTGTTCTCCTCCAAATACTATTTCTTTGCATTTAGAATTTTTAACAAATATTTAAATAATGTTTTCAAATATTTGCTTTTGTAGGACTAAGAACCAACAAATGTAAGATCTACATTTGAAAGGGATTATCATATGAAGGGTTAAGATTAAGGTTTTATTCCATTTGGCATTGTTATAGTTATAATGATTAAATTATCAAACAGCTGTATTTCTCTCTCCCCAAATGATAAAACTCTACAAAACCAAGGGATGAAGAAGGTCACTATTCATCTAGTCCTACCTTAATCCTATGAAATGTGTATGTGCTACTTTATCCAAGGTGATTTATTAACATTGTTCTTATGCCACAAATACTGGCTAATAATTGGTATTTAATTCAAAAATACAATTATCAAAATAACTGGGCTTTTAATAAACAATGTAAAACATTTTGAACACTAATTTTAGGGACCACATGAAAGCATATCACTGGGTGATATAGGTATTTCTATGAAATTGTGCTGTGGCCCTATTGAAGCTACAACCAAAGTAATAAATTCTTTTTTTTCAAATGTGTGATAACATTTACCCTCTAAAATAATGAGTTGTTATTCACCCAATTATATTTTATATACTTTTCTGTTTCTTTTTTTCTTTCTTATTTTTTCTAAATATTATTAAAAACAAAATTGGGCATCCAAGCTAAAATGAGCTGTGTGACTCCTCTCCACCGTTGAGTAAAAATGTATTATTTCATTAGAATAAAAGCTAGGCAAGAAATAAATATATCAGTGAATTTTAATAATTACATTTTGGATGTTCAAACATGGCTTACCCATATTAGACTACACTTCCACTCTCCAGGGTAGTTGGCTTGTCCAAATCTGTCTTTATATGCATCAGAAGCAGGGGTGAAATCCAGCAGGTTCTGACAGGTTCTGGAGAACTGGTAGCAGAAATTTTGAGTAGTTCGGAGAACTGGTAGCGGAAATTTTGAGTAGTTCGGAGAACTGGCAAATGCCACCTCTGGCTGGCCCCAGAGTGGGGTGGGAATGGAGTTTTTGCAATATCTTTCCCCCAGGAGTGGGGATTTTGCAGTATCCTTCCCCTGGAGTGGAGTGGGAATGGAGATTTTGCAGTATCCTTCCCCTGGAGTGGGGAGGGAATGGGGATTTTGCAGTATCCTTCCCCTGGAGTGGGGCGGGAAGGGAGATTTTGCAGTATCCTTCCCTGGAGTAGGGTGGGAATGGAGATTTTGCAGTATCCTTCCCCTGGAGTGGGGTGGGAATGGAGATTTTGCAGTATCCTTCCCCTGCCACACCCACCAAGCCACGCCATGCCCACCAAACCACGCCCACAGAACCAGTAGTAAAAAAATTTGGATTTTACCACTGATCAGAAGCACCTTCAAACTATAGATATATAACAACACTGAGCAAGTAAAAAAGTATAAAATACATGTAAAAAGTATGCAAAACAAATAGGAATAAAACTAAATGATATTCACCCAATATCATGCCACATCAACAGCTTTTTCTCTTGCCAACATGAAGTCTTTTCTGTACATATTGAAGGAGATCTGTTGAGACCTGTCCAAGAACAATCAATTCAGTTAATGGTGTGTTCAGGCAGCTGCAGAAAAAGTCCTGCTTTGCGAAGTTCTCCCATTTCCTCAAAACCCATAGTTTGAGAACCTTTTATTTAACTGATCTAAAGAGACTCAATTTACTCATGGCTGCTGTTGATTTATCTTCCTGTAATTAGCTGCTCTCTGATAGGAATGTGAATTTAAAAATAAAAAGTATCCCAAGTATCTGTAATATGAATCATATAATCTGCATAAAACAGATATTAAATATCATTTATTTAATATCTGTCTTGTCACCTTTTCCAAAGGACATACAGCAGATAGTAGTAGTCAAACAGAAAAATTCTAGACAACAATTCCTACAATTTAATGTCATTCGCAAGGCTGACAGAAGCTGATATTCAGAAAAACTTGAGAACACTGGGTTACTCACCTTTGAAATAGAACATAGAATTTGAAAAATCTAGGTAACTCTTGCTTCTGAATGTTTATGTATTTATTGCAGCCTCAGTAAGTTAATACCTTAGTTTCCTTTAAGTGATTGGCGAAACCACTGATTTCAGTACATTCAAGTGTTCAGTTGATTCTTTAAAGCAATGGTTCCTTGGTGTTTTTTTTTTAAATAGGGCCAATCACTCTATCAAAAACCAATGATACAGATAATAATATTCACTTGATTCATTAATTGTTTTTGTTCTGAAGTCTGACTCTAACCTGATTAATTTGAAAAGTATTGCTTTTATTAAAATCTAGTCAACTAGCAAACAAAATACAAAATGTCAAAGAAACAATAACTCTACAAAAAATTAGCTGCTGCCCAAAACTATAATTGTGTTTATAGTTTAATCTCTGAGCTTGAAACTGAGATCACAAGTAGGTATTGTGATTGTCCGAATTTTTTTTTTTAAAAAACACAGTACCTTTTTATTATTTTTCAATTATGCCACCCACATAAGTACGCCTGCAAGCAACTCTAGGCAACTTACAATCTATTAAAAACATTAAAAACATTTTAAAAATGGATATTAACACTAACACTTAGTTAAGATTACCAAAGACGGAAGGGAAGGGAGCAAGATGCACAAAGGAGAGGTGGGATTTATCTTAATACACTTTTGATTCAAAGGTTGCACTGTGTAGAAATCAAAAGCAGCAGACAGTTAATTTATAAAAGATTAAGGTAAATTCATACAATAAATAAAATTTAACATTAGATCTTTGTTGCCATATAGTGCTCACCCTGAATTTTGCAACCCACATCTGAGAGCTTTAGGGAATGGTGAATTCCAAATCATTTATAATTAAAGAAAGCAAGCATTGATTTTATGTTTAAAAAGTTTGACTTGGATTTACCTGGGCCAACCTATTCACTGTACCTTGTCCAACAAATAAGTAGGACTAGTTATAAATAGGCCAGAGAATGCCCATGTTATACCATTGTTATGCAAGCTGCACTCATTGCCAGTTTGCTTCCAGGTCCAATTCAAGGTGTTGGTTCTTACCTTTAAAGTTCTTCATGGCAGCGATCCATTTCAATGAGATTAGCCTGTCCCACCTGTGCTGGCAGAAGGGGCATACTACAGATCGGATCAAGGAATTCCAACTGGTGGGGTCCAGGTTGAGAGCTTTTTCTCTCATGACTCCCACACTCTGGAACATCGTGCCACCTCCAAAGTGAGATCTGCACCCACCCTTTCAAAAAGGCCTGAAGACCTCTGCCAATTGGCTTGGGGCCCTGATGAGAACATGTTAAATTGGAGGTGATTAATGGACTGAGATAAGACCCCACCTCCCCCTGTGACCTCCCCTTACCACACACTCAGTAGAGCAGGGAGGCAGGGAATGTTACAGGTCCTGTCTCCTAAGGAGGTATATCTGGCAGGACCAGGGGTAGGTTCCAACTTACCTCGCTGCCGGTTCGCTCCCTCCTGCGCCGCGTGGGCGTGCACACGCTTCACGCGTGCATGCACAGTAATGAAAAAAAAGCCAAAAACAAGATGGGGACCGCATGCATAGTGCCGGAACTCGGCCTCTGTGCACGCTCTTACCTCGCTGCCGGTTCGCTCCCTCCTGCGCCGCGTGGGCGTGCTGCGTGGGTGCGCCGCATGGGCGTGCAGCATGGGCAGTAACAAAAAATCCGGGGGGGGGGGAAACAAAGCCGAAAAAAAGATGGCGACCGCATGCACAGTGCTGGAAGTCGGCTTCTGCACATGCTCAGAAGGAAATAAAAAATTTAAAAAAAAATTAAATTTTTTTTTAAAAAAGATGGCGGCCCCCACGGACCAGCACTGACCGATCCGGTTCGGTGACATCATCATGATGTCACCAGCAGGCCGCTACTGGTTCGGGAGAACCGGTCCGAACCGGGAGGAACCCACCCCTGGGCAGGACCCAGAAGAAGGGCTTTCTCCATGGTAGCTCCCTCCCTTTGGAACACCATTCCTACAGAGATTAGAGTGGCCCCCACTTTGACAGTCTTTTGCAAGGCCCTGAAGACCTAGTTCTACCAACAGGCCTGCAGCCCCCAGAGTGGGATGGAGCCCATCAGGTGGCTGATTTGATTGCTTGTTGTCACCAGGGGGCTATTGTTTTGTTCTTTTTATATTGATTTTTTTTAATTGTTTGTAGGCCACCCAGAGTCATTGAGAGTGAGTAGTAACTCTCTTATTTATTCAGAGGATTTATTACTCAGCTGCCTGAACTCTCTCAGCCCTAAGGAGGAGGAAATGGCAAACCACTTCACACACACAAAAAAAACCACCTTACCAAGAGAACTGCAGGGACCCAGTCCAGGCAGTCACTAGGAATCAAGAACTGACTCAAAGGCATACATACACATAAACATCAGGGAAAAGTCATATTTTAATGGACATGATAGACTTAAACACACTCTTACTCCCTAGAATACCCAGAATACCTAGAATACCTAGAATACCCAGAATGAGGGTAGACGACCCTCATTCTGTCAAGGATCTTGGAGTACTCATAACTAATGATCTAAGTGCCAAAGCTCACTGTAACAACATTGCCAAAAAGGCACTAAGAGTAATCAACTTAATCCTGCGTAGCTTCTTCTCTGGCAACATTACACTGCTAACTAGAGCATACAAAACGTTCGCTAGACCAATTCTTGAATACAGCTCTCCTGTCTGGAACCCGCACTGCATATCGGACATTAATACAATTGAGAGAGTCCAAAAATATTTCACGAGAAGAGTCCTCCACTCCTCCACTCGCAACAGAATACCTTATTCCCCAAACCCAAAAAACTTTAACCTTAGACTGTCCACTGTCGACCTCACCCCATTCCTAAGAGGTCTGTAAGGGGCGTGCATAAGCGCACCAGCGTGCCTACCGTCCCTGTCCTACTGTCCTATTGTCCTCATCTATCTGTATTCACTTTGATTGTGTTTATGTTTATACCTATACCTGCTATCTTGTACATGTTTGACAAACAAAATAAATAAATAAATAAAATAAATATTTAAAGTATTTGGTACTTCTTTTCTAAGACATGATACAGGTAGTCCTCACATAACAACAGTAATTGGGACCAGAATTTCCAACATTAACTAATATTGTTGTAAAATGCAATGTCACGTGACTACATTACTTAGCAGCAGCAATCCCAGGGATCCCTTGCTGTCATTAAGCAAGGATCATGGATTGTTAAGGAGGGACCTCATGTGATCAAGATTTGTGACATCCACCTGGCTTCCCACAAGCAAAACAAAGTAAGTACTATGGCATGAGGTGGTGTGGGGGTGCTGCAGCAAGAATGAATGATCTGGGGAGGCTTGCAATGGTGCCATATGACTGTGTGTGGGCTGGGAAAGGGTTGCTGCTATGCTGCATAAATGCATGCAAGCAAGGGAGAGATGCTGCAATACTGTATGAGTGCAGTTCGGTGGGGTGGAGGTGCTGCAGCCACACATGTATGGCTGTGAGGGAAGGGAGGGGATGCTGTGAATCGTCATGACAAAAAGTGGCAGGGGTGACTTGCAACCTTCCCTGCCAGTTTCCCCACTTTGCTTGTGGGAAGTTGGAAGAAAAGGTCGCAAATGGCAATCAGGTGAGCGAAGGATGCTGCAAGCACCACAAGAGTGGACTAATTGCCAAATGCCCAGATCACAAATCATGTGACCATGGAGATGCTACAATGGCTGCAAGTTCGAAGACCAACCCTTCAGTACCACTTATTCAATGCCTTTGCAGCTTGTAAACTAGGTGATATGGCTTAGCACTGTATGTGATCTGAGGAAGTTATATTTTTTTCTACAAACCATTGCTCAGTAGGATAAATGAAACCATAGCATGGCACTAGATTCACTGAATATATCACATTTGGCTAAAATTGTGTAACACAGTAAACAATAGTTTACAAAAATTCATCCACAACATGCTAAAGTAAAATCAAGCAAACACATTTGATCAAATATGTGAATACAGCTTGTGCTCCCTAATAAAGACAACACCATCTTACACTTAAACATGTTGTTTTTGTGCCCCAAAATTAGAATTTACCTTCTCTAACTATATTTTATGGTACATTTCCCTTCATTTCTTGTCGTCCTAGAACCACCATTTGACTTCTATTAGATTTATGAAAATGTTTCATGTTGTTTTGTACTCTTAAATTTACTCTAAGAAGCCTGACCTTCTGTGACCCCCATGAACCACAGCACGCTAGGCCCCCCTGTCTTCCACTGTCTCCCAGAATTTGTCCAAACCTATGCCCACCAGGTTGATGACAGTATCGAATCATTTCATCCTCTGCTGTCCCCTTCTCCTTTTACCTTCAATCTTTCCCAACATCAGGTCTTTCCCACTCTTCTCACTTGATGGCCAAAGTATTTGAGCTTCAGCTTCATTATCTGTCTTTCCAAACAGTCAGGCTTGATTTCATTTAAGATTGACTGATTTGATCTCCGTGCAGTCCAGGGGACTCACAAGAGTCTTCTCCAACACTAGAATTCAAAAGCATCAATTCTTTAGCACTCAGCCTTCTTTGTGGTCCAACTCTCACAACCATACCTTACAACTGAGAAACCATAGTTTTGACCATACAGATCTTTGTCGGCAAGGTCATGTCTCTGCTTTTTAATATGCTGTCTAAGTTAGCCATAGGTTTCCTTCAAGTAGCACTATGTCCACCAGATCTAATCCCTTAAATCAGGGGTCCCCATCCCTTGTCCGTAGACCAGCTCTGCATGCCAGAAACCGGTCCGCGCAAACAAGTGAAGCCCCATCCGCAGGATACTGGCAGCACACGAAACCATGCCCCCTCTGGTCCACAAAATATCTCTTTCCACTCAACCGGTTCCTGTGCCCAAGATATTGGAGGCCACTGCCTTAAATCATCACCTCCATTCTCCCTCTCCCTCTCCCTCTCTCTCTCTCCCTCCCTCCCTCTCTCCGCATGCGCATATGTGTTTACAGTACTAGCAGGGGTGAAATTCAAAATTTTTCCCTACCAGTTCTGTGGGCGTGGCTTGGTGGGTGTGGCAGGGGAAGGATACTGCAAAATCTCCATTCCCACCCCACTCCAGGGGAAGGATACTGCAAAATTCCCATTCCCTCCCCACTCCTGGGGGAAGGATATTGCAAAATCTCCATTCCCACCCCACTCTGGGGCCAGCCAGAGGTGGTATTTGCCGGTTCTCCAAACTACTCAAAATTTCCGCTACCGGTTCTCCAGAACCTGTCAGAACCTGCTGAATTTCACCCCTGAGTACTAGCCTCTGTAATATGTAGATAATTTATGATTCCTGCATTTCTGAATCTGGGCACTGAACAGAGAGAATGTTGCTTATTGCCAATATTGCAAACCAGAAAGGGAAGTAGGACTAATTTGAGTTCACAGCCAAAACTTTCCATATCCAGTCCACAGAAGCTAATTCTGCTTCAATTCTTTTATTTTTATATGTTTTATTTTTTATGATGTAAGCCGCCCAGAGTCCTTCGGGAGTTGGGCGGCATATAAATTTTATAAAATAAAATAAAATAAATAAATTCTTTCACAGAGGGGACAGATGAATGGGGCTGTTTTACAGATGTACTTTTCAATGGATGCATCCAGATTGTGAAACAGGCTACTCCACATTCTGTAACTTTTATACAGGTAGTCCTCAACTTACGACCACAATTGAGCCCAAAATTTATGTTGCTAAGTGCGACATTTGTTAAGTTTTGCCCCATTTTACAACTTTTGCCACAGTTGTTAAGTGAATCACTGCAGTTGTTAAATTAGTAACACGATTGTTAAGTGAATCTGGCTTCCCCATTGACTTTGCTTGTCAGAAGGTCACAAAAGGTAATCACATGGCCACAGGACACTGCAACCGTCATAAATATGAACCAATTACCAAGCATCCGAATGTAAATCGCATGACCATTGGGATGCTGTGATGGTCATAAGTGTGAAAAACTATCATAAATCACTTTTTTCAACGAACTGTTGTAAGTCATGGAACTACCCTGCGCCAACTCAGAAAGCTCAAACTGCCCAAGGAGCTGCTGATACAGTTCTACAGAGGAATTATTGAGTCTGTCATCTGCACCTCTATAACTGTCTGGTTTGGTTCTGCAACCCAACAAGACAGACACAGACTTCAGAGCAGTGGTTCTCAACCTTTGTAATGCCGCGACTCCCCCCGCAACCCCCGCCCCGCCGCCGCGACCCCCTCCCCGCGCGCGATGAGGTGACAAAGGGGGCGTGGCACCAGGGGGGCAGGCTAGCGCGCGCTTATGTGACCCCTGTGAAAGGGTCGTTCCCAAAGGGGTCACGACCCACAGGTTGAGAACCGCTGCTGTAGTAGCACCTAAAACGCATGTGGGCAGTGCTAATTTTGTTCTGATTTGCTTAA
>QLTV01001993.1:344266-364308 GCA_003457575.1 Thermophis baileyi
ATGCATGCGCGGGGGGTGGGGCAGCGCAGGGGTGTCACGCACGCATACGCAGGGGGTGGGCGCGGGGGGGGCATTGTATTATGGGTGTGGGCACGTGCGCGCGCTTTCGGCACCCGAGGAAAAAAAGATTTGCCATCACTGATATATACAAAATGACTAAAAATACCTAATAGAATACTTCTGTGATCCAAATTGGTCATTATGATAGTAGTAATGAAAAAATTAAATTGTACACTACAAGCAGGATTTGAACATCAGTAATATGGTCTCTCCATATTAATTTTTATAAGATGCTTCTAATTTTCTGAGAAATAAGATTTTTGATATATTTCTTTACTAATAATTCTTGGTTATAAATTATTCATATATTTCAGAGCCAGAAACTACAAATAGGTTTACCGTTGTTTAAAATTATAATTCAGTAAAGGAGTGTTTGTGTTTATGTATTCTCTTCAATTTATGTATTTTAACTGTAGGAGTTATTAATGAACTGCACTGGACCAACCAGTATAATAGGCTAAGATAGACTTTATTTTACAGCATTTTGTTATTGCTTTTTTTCAGATCTAATTTCCTCTGGTTGAAACTTTTACCTACCAAAATGTCAAGTAAGTTAAGTACTTTTTCTTAGTTTAATCTACAGTATTCACATTTGAAATGATATAGAAGTTATTATTCGATAGTTCAGCATAGGTTATACCTGTGGGCAAACCTATATAAGAATAAGCTCCATTTAACACATATGTGTTCAACATATCACAATACATTGTAATGTGGCTTCTTTGGTTTTGTGTTAATACAGGTAGTCCTCAACTTACAACCATTCATTTAGTGACTGTTCAAAGTTATAACAGCACTGAAAAAAGTGACTTATGATCATTTTTCACACAACCATTGCAGCTTCCATAGTCCTATGATAAAAATTCAAACACTTGGCAACTAGCGTATATTTATCATGGTAGCAGTGTCCCAAGATCACATGATCACCTTCTGACAAGCCACGTCAATGGGAAAGCCAGATTCACTTAACAACTGCAATGATTTACTTAACAATTGTGGCAAGAAAGATCATAAAATGGGGCAAAACTCACTTAACAACTATTATTTAACAATGGAAATTTTGGGCTCAATTTTGGTTGAAAGTCAAGGACTACCTGTATATTGTGTGACTTCAAGTATTATATTTTGGAATTATTTTTATTTATCAAACTTGTATGCCATCCATCTTGCCAAAGGCAATTAGTATGTGAAATTAATTTTTATGGACTATTCAGCAATCCAAGTTTCAATAAGCTATTGTTTAAGGCTATACAAGTAGTCCTAAACTTACAACAATTCGTTTAGTGACTATTCAAAGTTACAACTGAACTGGGGAAAAAAATGAATTATGACAATTTTTCATACTTACGATCGTTGGAACATCCCAATGGTCATTTGATCAAAATTCGAATGCTTGGCAACTGGTTCATATTTATGATGGTTACAGTGTGCCAGGATCATGTCACCTTTTGCAGTCAATAGGGAAGCCGGATTCACTTAACAACTGTGGCAATAAAAGTCGTGAAACCGAGCAACTTAACAAATGTCTCACTTAGCAATATAAATTTTGGACTCAATGGTGATCATTAGTCAAGGGCTACCTGTATTTGAGCCTATTATTTCTAAATAAGATGAATGTATGTCAGCGGTTCTCAACCTGTGGGTCGCGACCCCTTTGGGGGTCGAACGACCATTTCACAGGGGTCGCCGCGCACGTTAGCCCGCCATCTTGGTGCCACTGTCACTTGCAGGGGTGAAATGCTCCCGGTTCGGCCGTGCCTGCGGGTCGCCGGACAGCCGATAGCGACAGAAGCGGGAGACTTCGCCCACCCGCCCGGACGCCGCCATTTGCATGCGCAGAGGGTAAAAGAACCCAAATGGCGGCGTCCGGGCGAAATCTCCCGCTTCCGTCGCTATCAGCTGTCCGGCGACCCGCAGGCAAGCCCGAACCGGGAGCATTTCACCCATGGTGCCACTCCCCTTTTGTCCCCTCATCCTGCGTGGGAAGGGGGCAGGGCAGGGGTCGCAGCGGCGGCGGGGGTCGTGGGGGGGTCGCGGCATTAGAAAAGTTGAGAACCACTGATGTATGTAGTTCAGTTTTAGATGTCAAATACACAGCTAGCTCTGTGATTCTCCACATGCATAAGGATGGTCATAATGCTGTGGCACATTTAGTAATTTTAAGTACAAAAAAATGAGCTGATGTAATAACTAAATAACAGCAATAAATAACTTATGAAGTCAAATGTAAAGTCGTTATTTCAGTCATTAATTTTCATTTGATCTATTGTATGCGTATTAAAGTCTGGATTTAAGCCAGTATAATGGGTTGACTCTAGACATCAAAATAGATCTCAGACTTAGTCATCTCTAAACATTGTTATATCCATGCCATCCTTTTTCTGAAATCCCTGTATTGTGTTAGGATCCCTTTATGTGGACCTTGATGTTGACCACCATTTAATTAATCCTAGATTTAACTACCCAATCTTTTTTTTTTTTTGCAGTCTTCCTTGAAGTTCGAAAGTGCTATTTGCAACTTTTGCAAAATAAAAGTTTGAACATTACTGCTGTTGTTGTTGTTGTTGTGGGCAGGCACTTGTGCAAAATTCTTTGCACATTAAATTTTTGCTACCTGTTAAATGAAGAATAAGGACAGGTTTAGAACTATTCTGCCTCAGAGGCACAGAATGTCCCTCACAGGGCAAAGGAAAATAAATCATATCCTGTGTAAAGACTAAGCATGTCCAATTACATGAGAAAAGAAGCAAGCGGGATAAGTCTAAGGTCTAGCTAGGAGACTAACAGGACATAGAATAAGTCCTGCATTTTTTTTTAATATTCTTGAATTTGTTTGTTTCATTCACTTCTCTGAACTTCAAGAATTGCATATGAACTTGAAATCCACAGCTTGGGCATTCCTATAACAATGTCTGAATAATATGTTGTAGAATTGCATAGGGTTTTTTTTAATTCATATTTTGATTTGCTGTACAAAACTTAATTTGAAGTCCCTGTGTTACAGTCCTCTACATAGTCATTTTCCCCATTTCTTTTTAAAACAGAACGGCCATCTTATGCTCCACCACCCACCCCAGCCCCCACAACCGTAAGTATGGAAGTATTTTTCCTTATTTTGCAAACTCTGATTCTTGATTTCATTTTCGCCCTACAGAGGCAATACAGGTGAGACGTTTTATGGATCCTATCACCCAGTAAGATTAAACTTTTCCTGAAATCAATACCAAGATGTTTTTGGAATCCTGTCAGTTGGCCTTTTTAAAGAATAAAGATTTGACGTTTCTATCTGTACAGAATTCAGTCTTAGGACATAATTCCATTTGATCTGATGCTTAAAGTTTAATTTTAGAAATATTTTTATTTTTAGTTTTACAGAGGTTATATTTTTAATTAAAATGAATTCAATGTTGATATATCTCTAAAAAAAATCTTAAATATAAATACATTGTAAAAAACTGTGGCTACACATCATTGGAAACCAGAAAACAGATATTGTCTTTATAATAAGCTAAACGAAAGCATGTGTATTGCTAATAATGGGATAGTTTTTTCTAATATGTTACTTTTATCTTGTATTTATTTCTAAAGGCTGAGAAGTAGAGGCTTTGTGAAGAAAAAATTGTTTTATAACCGTTAGATAAAAGCAGAAAACACTGTACAAAATGGTATATAAAGTTTTCAGTCTTTAGTTGAAATAGCACTTAGACTTATATACCGCTTCATAGTGCCTTACAGCCCTCTCTAAGCGGTTTACAGAGTTAGCATATTGCCCCCAACAATCTGGGTCCTCATTTTACCCACCTCGGAAGGATGGAAGGCTGAGTCAACCTTGAGCCGGTGAGATTTGAACCGCCGAACTGCAGCTAGCAGTCAGCTGAAGTAGCCTGCAGTGCTGCACTCTAACCACTGCGCCATCTCGGCTCTATGTGACAGTTCTGTTCTAAACAAATAATATAAGATAAAATTCTTGAGTAAAAATGTTCAAATTTGTGATGCACACACTGAGGAAAAGATGATAAAACAAATAACCTGAAAAATGAAAAGCTACAATTAAATCTGGGCTTAAAAAATCTCTTGTTTGTAGTTATCTTTGGGATGAGTGGAATGGAGGAATTGTGAGATACATGTAAATGATGTTTGCAAATTTGATTTTCACCTGTATTTCTAAAGCAGTCTTCTTGAGTAATGATTTATGCATTAGTCACCTGATTCTTTTTCTGCATCATTTTGTTGTTAGTTGCGAAGTTGTGTCCGACCCATCGCGACCCCATGGACAACGTTCCTCCAGGCCTTCCTGTCCTCTACCATCCCCCGGAGTCCATTTAAGCTCACACCAACTGCTTCATTGACTCCATCCAGCCACCTCATTCTCTGACGTCCCATTCTTCTTTTGCCCTCAATCTTTCCCAGCATTAGGCTCTTCTCCAGTGAGTCCTTCCTTCTCATTAGGTGGCCAAAGTATTTGAGTTTCCTCTTCAGGATCTGGCCTTCTAAAGAGCAGTCAGGGTTGATCTCCTCTAGGACTGACCGGTTTGATCGCCTTGCAGTCCAAGGGACTCACAGGAGTCTTCTCCAGCACCATAGTTCAAAGGCCTCAATTCTTTGGCGCTCAGCCTTTCTTATGGTCCAGCTTTCACGGCCATACATTGCAACTGGGAAAACCATAGCCTTGACTATACGCACTTTTGTTGGCAGGGTGATGTCTCTGCTTTTTAGCATGCTGTCTAGGTTTGCCATAGCTTTCCTCCCCAGGAGCAAGCGTCTTTTAATTTCTTGCCTGCAGTCCCCATCTGCTGTGATCTTGGAGCCCAGGAAAATAAAATCTGTCACTACCTCCATTTCTTCCCCATCTATTTGCCAGGAATTGAGAGGGCCGGATGCCATGATCTTAGTTTTCTTAATGTTGAGTTTCACACCAACTTTTGCACTCTCCTTCTTCACCCGCATCAAGAGGCTCTTTAGTTCCTCTTCACTTTCTGCCATTAGAGTGGTATCATCTGCATATCTGAGGTTGTTGATATTTCTCCCAGCAATCTTAATTCCAACTTGTGATTCATGCATCATTTTAGACTAGTTAAAAAAAACCCTCACTAGAACAGAAGCATATACTTGATACCAGATATTAGGACAAGAATCTTAAATTTGCCCATTTAAAAATATTTCACTTTGTCTTTACCAAAGAAATTTGTTTTTGAAATTAATGAAATTTGAAATATATTGAGATAAACTATATTTATCATTTCCCCATACTGTAGATTATTTTTAAATTGTCAGTGATAATAATATCTTACGCAATATATTCTTCCTGCTGCTGTGTTAAAACTATAGCTCATCTAAGTACAGGTAGTCTTCAACTTACAACAGTTCATTTAGTGACCGTTTGAAGTTACAACGGCACTTAAAAAAGTGATTTATGACCATTTTTTATCCTTACCAGTATTGCAACTTCCCCATGGTCACGTATCAAAATTCAGATGCTTGGCAACTGACTCATATTTATGACGGTGTCCCAGGGTCATGTGATCCCATTTGTGACCTTCCGACAAGCAAAGTCAATGGAAAAGCCAGATTCACTTACCAAGCGTGTTACTAATTTAGTAACTGCAGTGATTCACTTAACTTTGGCAAGAAAGGTTGTAAAATGGAGCAACATTCGCTTAACAAATGCCTCACTTAGCAACATAAATTTTGGGCTCAATTGTGGTCATGAGCTGAGGACTACCTGTATCATTTTACTAGTGCTGCAGCCTCAGAAAATTTAGCATCTTGTTAATGATTTATTATTCAAAATTTCCTATTGCTTGCATGATTTCCATTCTTTGGATCAAGAATAGTGAACCAGTAGATAGTATTATTGAGCAGTTGAAATATTCTAATGCTATGGATTCTAATCCTGTAACATTTACAGACTTTGGGAGATATCTCAGAAAAAGATCTCTGTGATCTTCCCCTTTCACTTTCTGCTTGGGTTTTTGAGAAGCACCCAGACTGATCTCTTTGATGGACTTGAATTGTACAGGCAAGTTCATGTGAAAGAGAGTGATTTTGGTTTTATTTATTTTTAATAAGACAATCTGCAGGTCCCATGTGTCTATAGAGATAAATTACTATAGAATTATAGAATAGAATTCTTTATTGGCCAAGTGTGATTGGACAACACAAGGAGTTTGTCTCTGGTGCATAAGCTCACAGTGTACATATAAACAGCAAGTAATAGATCATAATAAAGAACAATTGATAGATCATAAGAAACCAATAGGGGAGGTATTATTTAGGAGGTATTAAAATATATATTTTATTGCTGCTGCTATTGAATAGTTTAAGAAACTAATCACATAATATTTTTCTCTGGATATAGATACTATTGGCTTGCTATCTATTTGAGCTCTTACCACACTACTGTTATAAAAGTAGTAAGTGACTAAAAAGAAGGGCTTTTTTCTTTACAGAGTCTTTCCCAGATAAGCTTAACTAAATATTTTAGAGATTTTTACCAGCAAATAAATAAAATTAATTCTCCTTTGCCTTTTGCCTTATTTTGTTGCTCAGTTGAAATATTTTTTCTATGCTATGGGATTTTAATTTGGTTTCCACCCCAAATATAGAGAGACAATTGGAGGAGAAGGAGGAGGAGCTAAGATGGCGGAGAAGCAGCAACTACTGTAAATAGCTTCTCCGGAAAAGTATTTCTTTATCACTATATTTTTATTTCTTATCACTTTAAAATTATTGTTTTAAATACCACCTTCTGCTGCCTTATTGGAAGTCTCAGCACTTAGAAAGAGTTGAGAAAACTCCAGGACATTCTTAAACATCATGGGGAAAAGTAAGAAGAAACATCCTACACATTCTGCTACGCAAGCTGTGTCAAAGCGCAAAAAACAGAAGAAAGCCAAAAAGAAAAGGAAGCCAACTCGTGTAAGTATTCTTACTCCCTCAAACCCCTCCATTGGATATGATATTTTAGAATGGGATTTACAAGCAGAGTTCAAAAGTCAACAGCTTAAAAATCTCTCCTCCTCAATGGAAGAGAACTCTCCCCCCTTTGAACACATGCTGCAATTTGCTCTGCAGCTGCACCGTTATTACAGGATGAGGATGTGAATATTAACCTGATAAACTTAAAGAATGAAAGTGTAACTAACTTTCTAACCCGACAAAACAGTGCTTTCTGTCTTTGATGTGTTGTCCACAGTTAAAATCTAAGTGAACTCCTTAAAAGAGATTTTTGTAAAACAACCCTGCTAAAGATTTTCTATCCCAAGTGTTCCAAAAAGCAGCCAGGAGGGAAAACATGGGCAACCTTACCCCAAGGAAAAGAGAAAGCAACGATCAGAGAGCTGATTACTCCTGTGAGAAACAGTGAGAAACAAGTTTTCTGTGGGCATGTAACTAAAAGAGAAAAAAATTTAAATTGTAATACCATCCACAGCCTAAACAAATCACCTTACAAATATTAAATAATAGAATAAAAAGTTCACTGGGGAACAAAGAGAGCAATTATCTTTAAGCCAGTTACATGCTGCGAAAAGTAACTGATTAATTTACAGCAGGCTGAGAGGTTTCCATCTAGCAAAAGCTGAGAGCAAGTTTTACTTACCTTTATGCAGATCACAATTCCCAATATGTTGTTTAAAATGAGGCATTTTCTTCATACTTTTTCAGTCTTTCTAAAACATGTGTTGTGCTCAGAGGAACTTGGCCCACTCCTGAGCGAATCTGGCTGAGGGAGTATTGCCACTTTAAAGAATAAATGTGACCACTCGACTTCAGATAACCTCAAGGACACTTTAGCTCTCTTCCCCCCCTCCCCAAAGAGATTACCGCCTATGCAAAAACTGTTTTACCTACAGCAAGACAGTGCACAGATTATGTTCTGGGGGGAAAAAAATATACAATTAACTCTTTCAGCACCCTGCCAGATTCAGAACAAGTTGATATTATTGAAGACTGGACAATTTGAGAGAACCTCTAGTGGCAACACGTAAAATAGTCAGACCTCTAATTGATTCGGTTTGGTCAACAAATGATCTCTTTATTTGTGATATAAATCATTATCCCTCTCAGGAGTTCCTAGCATTGGTTGAGGGAGACATCGTGCTGGTGTGAACATCCATATTTCAACCACTCTAAATACTAAGATTATGTCAATAGACCCATCTTACAACCTTACACAAATAACTCTTCTCAACTTTACTGGAGAGAAATTGCTTCTCATTAACTTCTATATATTTCCAAACATCCCTTCACCATGTGTTTTTGAAATTTGGAGAAAAGTGAAAAATTACATTAGGGGTATTCAATTACATTTTTCCACTGCCCATATCATTTCAGGAGACTTCAGTGTCAGACTAGGCCCAAATTGACAATCATTCTCCAAAATTCCACTTAATTTGCAGACCATTCCCCTCTCCCCCAGTCTAATTAGAGAATCTAAAAACTACAACGAAGACTTCAGGGGTTTTCAGATATTGTAGACATTTTATTAGCTGTAGCTGCAAATTTTGAATAGCACTACCGATATTACTGACTAGTGGCAGAGCGCTTGCATTGGCAGGAACGAGGCCCTCCTTGCTTGAATATACTCCAACATCAAGAAATGTATCTTCTTCATTTCTCTTATTTCATATTGACAGCTGTCCTGAGAATGAACATTGTCCCTTCTAAAGCTCTTTGTTGCCCTTTTTCTGAATATTTATCCCATTCTGTCTAAAGATATCCCCAAAGGACAAATATGAACAAAAAGACAGTTTGGTCTAGTGGTTAGCTAGAAAGTGGGAACATGAGTTCAAATCCTGCCTTAGCCATGGAAGCCAGCTGGGTGACCTTCAGCCAGTCACACTCTCTCAGCCCAACTCACCTCACAGGGTTGTTGTGGAGAAAACAGGAGGAGAAAGGTGTGCTTAATATGTTCTTGCTGCCTTGAGTTACTTGTAAAAAATAAGAAAACCAGGATACAAATAAATAAACAGGTCAGACAAGGAAATCCAAATGCTCTCTATCAATGAGGTACTTCAGTTCCACTTCAACTACATACAACTATTCTGGATGATAGGTCCACGGATTAGACTTTGCCGTCTTATATTCAGCTACCGTAGTTCAACTTCTTCAGCCAATTCTCTCTACACATCCATCTGGCACTAACAGGAACCAGAGCTCCTTTAATCAACCTTGATTTGATAGTGATTGCCATGCAGCCAGAAAACAACGAATTTCCTGTTTTGAGGAATATAAAAAGCATCCTCTCTCCTACTCAACTCAGGGTCTGTCCCTTTTAAAGAGAAAGTATAAACAGGCAAAGAAGAAGCAGGCCCTGATACAGTATTGGAACCAACTAATCTCTGGTACTTGTTCTAAGAATTCAGCTCTATTCTGAAAATGTATAGGTCTTCAATCTGCTTCCACTGATTATCATCTTTTATTCCTGCATCAGTTTGGGAAGATCATTTCAAATTGCTGTACACACAGGAAAAACAGCCTCACTCAAAGAGGGAACTAAAAATACTTTCTTGAGCCACTGGGCAATCTTCCCCAACCAGCTAGATATCTCGGTCATAGAACCATCTGAAAATTCAAAAGCATCTTATCCTTAGCTACAGATTCAGTGTTCTCCATACAGCCATTACTGAGAGAAGATATCACAAAATCATCTTCAAACAGAGACTGTTTCCGTGCAGTGAAATAATAATTAAATCAATGGAACTTGTTAATCTTTATTGCCCTCTCTATGCAAGTGCTTACGAGGAATTATTTCCACTCTATACTAAATATTCTGATTGTTTTTATTTGTTTATCAAAAAGATGTTATTGGATCAATCTGATTTTATTTCCTTGACCACAGCCAAGTACTGTTCTATAGTCTGCACAGTACACTGTAATATTAACTCTAACTCTTCTAAGATATTTTAAGATAACATATCTTTTTATCATAATTAATTGTGATTCTTGTGTTTTATTTGCAGGTCTATTGCTGAATAAAGATTTCACTTGACTTTGTTACAGCTGTAAAAAAAACATACATATATTATGTTGCTGTATTTTTTGTTTTAAAAAGGGTAATATGTGTCCTCAAAAGTTTGTTTAAAAGTGTAATGTATATATCTTAAATACGAAAAGTTGAACTAATAAACTGAATTCTATTAATATAAATAGCATGAAAAATGTTTTATGCTTAACCATTTTATTTCTTATGACATATTTTCTAAATATGAAAAAGCCCTCTGAGCATTTCATCCCTTTGGATATGTGGATGTGTGCTGCAGGGACACTTGCATAGGAGTTCCCAGATGCTACATTATAGATTGGAAATATATGGATCAAAGATTACGTTTCATGATTTTCAAATGTATTGAAAGCATTTTCATTTGGCTTAGTTGAAGATTTCCTAGGACAGTGATGGCGAACCTATGGCACGCATGCCACAGGTGGCACGCGGAGCCATATCAGAGGGCACGCGACGCATTGCCCTATGTCAGCTCCAGCGCGCATGTGCGCGCTGGCCAGCTGATTTTCGGCCTTGGGGAAGGCCATTTTCGCCCTCCGGAGGCTTCCCTGAAGCCTCCGGAGTGCGAAAAACAGCCCAACGGGCAAACCAGAAGTCCATTTTTCCGAACTTCCAGTTTGCCCGTTTTTCGCCGTCCTGGCGTCAGTGAGTCCTGTGCGCATGCACGGGGGCAGCGGGGAGGGGGTTGTGCGTATGCGCAGGGGGCAGCGGGGGGTTGTGAGCATGCGCCGGGGGAATGGGTGTGGGCACGTGCGCATGCGCTAGCACACGCGCACACACCCTTTTGGCACGCGAACCAAAAGGTTCGCCATGCATTAATCTTTGCAATGTTGTGCTTTGTACTGTATTGTTTTTACAACAAAATTCAGTATTTGTACCACATTGTATGTTTTAATATCTATAAATTATTTTCAATTTTTAACAAACATTGAATGTTACAGTATGATGTAGCAATTAATATTTAATTATAGGCATATTTTATAGAGGGTTTTCTTTTTAATATAGATATTCTTGAGTTCTGTTGAATTTTCTAAACAAGGTAGCATGTTACACAGAGATCTGATCTGAACATAATACCGAACTATATCTCAGATTTCTGTGTGCTTCTCCCCATTCCCTAGCCTGATCTTTGAAGAAAAGCAGAAGTTTTTACTTCGACATTAAGTAAATCTGAAACCAAACAACTCTTGGTTAGTCCTAACTGTGCTTATGAACAAATTAGTTTTAAGTTGTCTTCCTTTTTTAAAGAAACAGTTTATTTAGGTTCAAATATAGTAATAAATTATTAATTATTAAAAGCAAAGAGGAGAGGGTGCTTATTGCTGAGGCTCATTTTCGTAATAGATTTGTATTCTAAACCAGAATCTCCTTGATTTTTCCCCCTCTAGTTTCTTTGATTCAGTTCTGTTTTGTATAAATCCTATTTCCCATGCTTCTTTTTTTTTCAATATACGTTAAGCTTCAAATAACTTTTAGCTCAAGAATGTGTCAACAAATTAGGTGGCCCTGAGACAGTTCAACAGTTCTTTTTATAAATATTTTTCTCCTTGATCCAGTGAATCTTTATTCTTCCCTCAGCACCATATTTGTATCAACTGGTTGCTCTATTATTAACAGTTTGTTATCCACATAGCATGCTGGACTATTTACCCTTATTTGCAAATTTATAGCTGCTTTCATAGTTTTTACATATTTGGTTTAAGGCAAGCCAGGGTGGCATAAATAAGAATAAAGAGCTGCAGCAGAATGGGAAATAATATGAGATGAAACTAAATATTTAGATATGGAAACAAGCCTTAACCACAGCTGCAGATTCTGGAAAATTCAGTATTATGCTGACCACTGCAAATATAAAATATAACTCTTACAAAATAAAAGGAAAAGATAAAATACTCATGTCATAACTTTCAGTAGTACTTTTTGATAAATTTAAAAACATGGTCTTTTTGACCTTAGAAATAATTTGTTGTTCATAATTATGGAATATGACATGGATGCCATAGGCTATCAGGAGATTCAAAAGACCTGACTTTTGAAATAACAAATGGATTAAGTTTAAATAAACATAAATGATAGGATGGTGACAGAGGTGTTTCGTCATGTTAGCAAAAAAATTATTGAATTGTTAAAGTAACTATATTTTTTGAAGTGTTCAGTCAGATTATTCCATTTAACATGTGGCTGCTCCGGCCCTCTGGAACCAGCTACCCCCTGAGATCCGGACCACCCCCACACTGCTGGCCTTCCGGAAAGCGGTGAAGACCTGGCTCTTCCGGCAGGCTTGGGGCCGTTGATCTCGCCTCTGTAATTGGCGAGGTCCGGCCATGAAACGGTGTGTATGAGTTTTTAACTGTTTTTAACTGTTTTTATTATGTTTTCTTTTAATAGTTTTTTTATATTGTTGTGAGCCGCCCAGAGTCCCTTGGGAGTTGGGCGGCATACAAATTTAATAAATAATAATAATAATAATAACATATAATTAAATGAAGCTAAGTTCAAGAGGAGCCAGCCTCATATTTGGATGGCACCTTCATAGAATTCAAGAACAGAAATAATGGCCTTTTGCAGTGGAAGTATTGATTCCTTGGACTATCATGGCCAAATGTTCTCAAAATAAGCTACCACATGTACCAAAGTCAGCGTTCCAAATAATGCACCCATAGAAAGCAGAACTTGGAGGCAGGTAGATTCCTCAAAGAACAATTTTATTGGATACATCATATTGGCACAACTGGTGAAAACTGACACTGAAAGTTCCCACGGTTTTCACCTAATTAAAGAATGTTTTTCCCCTTTCCCCAAGTCATTAGTCACATTGTCCAATAGAGGTGCTGGCCAGTTGCTTGGTTACTTCGCTCCTCCTCACCCAGCCACCTGTTGGAATGACCTTGGTCCCACAGGAAAACCTTTTGTTTTGACTGCAAAACCCCACTTAACTATTTCCCTCCCCTTCCCATCTAGTGGCAACCCTGAAGCCTCAAAGATGGCCCCAGCCAGGTGTGTGTGTGTGTGTGTGTGTGTGTGTGTGTGTGTGTGTGTAGATGATAGATGATAGATAGATAGATAGATAGATAGATGATAGATAGATAGATAGATGAGAGATAGATAGATAGATAGATAGATAGATAGATAGATAGATAGATAGATAGATAGATAGATAGATAGATAGATAGATGATAGATAGATGAGGATGAGGATGAGGATGAGGATGGATGGATGGATGGATGGATGAATATGTCTTTTTTGCTTTAGTCAAATATCAATTGGGAAGAGTTTTTCATTAAGTATATATTAAATATTCCAGTTCCTTGTTGAAATATCTTTAATACAACAGAAAGAGCCAGCGTGACATAGTGGTTAAGGTGTTGGACTGGTATTAGGGAGACTTGGTACCAGTCTACTCGCAACCATGGACGTCACTCATCGTCTATGTAGATTCTCAGTCATCCAAGTCATGGTTGTCCCAAAGGTGCTTTTTTGAAATGGCCACTACATTTTGTTTTTCCTTGAAGATGTTTCACTTCTCATTCAAGAATCTTCTTAAGTTCCAAAGAACAGAACTGAAGAAGCTTCAGAAGTTGCATTTTGGGGGGGGGGGGGACACCTTTGGGACACGTCACTCGTTGATTGGATCAGTCCCTATCTCTCAGCCCAACCTACCTCACAGAGGGGACCCCTGTTGTGGGGTCAAATGGGAGGAGGAGAATGGAATGTAAATAAAAGAGACATAATTCTTGTATGTATATGGGCTATTGAAAAAAACCAATGAAGGGCATCTTTGGGAGGAGGAACAGTATCAAAGCAGAATGCATAACTGGGCAATCAAGCCCCATTTTAACATGGATCACATATGTAAAAAAAGAGGTAAGGCTTTGTTCATGCCAATCTTTCTGATACTGTTGGCCCCCTGGAGGGTGCCTCTGATTTTATTTATTTATTTATTTTTTGGCTGTCCATTAAATAATTCTGTCATTTTATTTTTTGCCTTTCCAAAATGTGTCAGTACACTGGCATTAAGTTACCTATTTGTACATAATATATCAATAACTGTTGATCAGTATCTGCAATAATGAATTTTTATGCAGTTGCTTTCTCTTAGGAATATACTTAGAAAATTATGCAAATAAGAAAAATGTATGTATGGGCAGAACTGATAGGATTCTAACATACATTCCCAAGTCAAACTAAAGTACATCATCCTGAGTTCTGGATTGATCCTTTTAACTCACCTTGGGTAATAACCATCTTTTACACAGTTTAAAAGGTTGTAGGCATTAAATTTTATAATGCTGAGTGTCCCGTTAAAAATCTTAGTTTTTACATATTCATCACTTCATAAGTCCAGGTTCCTTACTTAGGAGAGCTTACTTATTCATTATTTATTTAATTTATCTTTATTATTCCATTTTAAGGCTACGGGTTAACTTATAAATTTTGCCAACAATCGTAAAGAAGATTTTTTTTAAAAAAAATGTACAACTGAAGTTTGCTCTCCAGGGGTGTTCTACAAAATATGGGTACAATGGTCCTATGGGATGGGTGGCAGGTGGGAGAAGTATAGTAAGGTTTTGAAGTCATCTTTGCCTACCTTCCTCTCTTGTAATGGCAAAAAGAATTGCCCTTTAAGCATCTTTAATTTTGTTTTTCAAAATAAATGGGATCGTTGTTATTACAGTAAGTGATAGAGAGGAAGTTTATCTCATTTAAATTCTGAGCGTTTTGGATATTAAAAGACAATGCAATGTAGTCATGAATTTTTGAAACAGTAGAAATTATAGACATATATTTAGTTGTTAATACAACCGGAACAATCCCTACTGTCATGAGCCTGATATACATGTATACCAGTTTGGGCACAGATTTTCTATGAACGATCCACAAGACTTTAAATTTCAAATTGACATTAATTTCACATTGACAAAACAACTTTGATTACATAATTATTTTCTGGTATAATCATGACTTAAAAGAAAGGGTTTTCTGCCTAAGCAAAAGGTTAGAGGGCCATAGGAAGGAACAATTTTTAATGATCAGCATATTTTTTTCTGAACATAGTCTTTGAAAATCCCTCATTGGACAGTTTTCTAACTTTGAGGCCCGTATCAAATATTGTTCCACTTTGGCTCTCAGATGCAAGAGAAACTGAAATATTTACCGGCTTATGTGCAGTGTGACATTTGTGGCACAGTATACTGCCTTAGAGATTTCATATACTAATTAGCGTGTCTGTTGGAGTCATTGTCTAATTGATTATTCTGTGTCAGATCTCTCCGTTTTTGAGATGTTTAAGATGAGAGTTCCTTTGATCAGATCCTTAACTCTTAGAGGGAGCAAAACCTATTCATGGACAGAATTATTTTCTAACTGCTGTGGAAGAGAAATTCCCCTGCTTCCTTCCTGCACAGTAAATGTTAAGATCATACTATTTGTAATTGTATGTATGTGTGCTGAACAAACTAGCTTCCTCTAAAATTGGTTATACATTGTTTAACTTTTAATTGCTAGAGATAAAACAGTGTGTTCATGTTGGAAGCTTTGAAGTTATGACACTAGAATCTGTAGTGGCAAGATATTAAAGAAAAAAAATCCTGTTTTCTTGGCAGGTTTCATGAAAATTTACTGTCTCTGAAGAGGGATCTAGCTGCTGCAACACCTCATTTTGCTTGTTTAAATTTCTGGTTGTTTTTGCATGCTGTACTGCAAACCATTTTCATTTTTCTGTGTTCTCGTTGGGACTCATTTCTCATTCGTGTTTTTGTCTCATTTGTTTCCATCAGCAAATGCCCAGCACACCGGGGTTTGTGGGATACAATCCATACAGCCATCTGGCGTACAACAACTACAGGCTGGGAGGGAACCCGGGCACCAACAGCCGGGCCACGGTAGGAGAATCAACTATTACATCATCCGGCAAACAGCAGGAAGTGACCAGAAATGGCTTTAGAATTAGGTCTTCTAAGTCTTAGCTGCTGCTAACACTTTTTATTTTAAAATATATATATAAACTTGAAAAAATAACGTGATTTCTTTCCGTTTGTCCCCAATCTTTTTCTTTTCACTAACTTTTTGATAACAGCCTTTTTTATTAGTCAGTCGGAATGGGCATTGAGTCAGTTCACTTGCCAGCAGGAACACAAACAACTTTTTTTAAAACTCTTTTCATTGACCAGCTATCATTGGCAAGAATTTTTCCCTCTGATCATGAAAGCAGCTTATGCGCCAACTAGCGAGTAGTTAAATTTGGAGGTGGGGTGAGTGGGTAACATGATGCAAAGACCTGTGTAAATCTTTAGATGAAGTAGAGCAAGAAGGAGCTGTATATATGATTATATAAGGAAAGCCACACACAAAGATTAATGAAAGAAAGAAATCTAGAACCAAAGAGAAGAGTGTTCTCTCAATAGTTAGAGGATGGATTTTTGAAACTTGAAAATTGCAAAATTTTGACCAAGATTAAGTTTGCTGAAGTTGATGTCTTCCCTCTCCAAATAGTGTGGTAGTTGACAGTGTTCTACAATGGGCAGAGAAGACCTTCCCCTTTTGGCATGGAAAATGAGTTGGATTTTTCCTATTATTAGTTGAGTCAAATACTGATATATTCGTCTGCAATATGTCTTACTGATAGTGTGTTCTCAATTGAAAGTTTTCTCATAAGAAACTCTGTTCAGAAGACACCGTAGTGTGTTCCATTCTGCCAGGTATTCTCTGAGGTGTCTTAGTGTTCAACCAATAGTTGAAGCATGCTACTGCCTATCCTTAGTTATTGCTTCAGTTTGAGACGTAGTGGCTGGATTAATTGTTTGGTGCTTCCTCTTGTAATTAATGTTCAGAAGGGTAGTTAGATTAGTGTTTGCAAAAAAAAAAAAGTATTGTCACACCTCATCAACTAACAAATTTATTATTGCATAAACCCTTTTTTCTTTTTTCCACTTTTTGCTTTTTTGCTGCAAAAACTAACATTTTTACAAACTTACAAAAATAAACAGTATAAAAATGCATAACAAAAACAATTAAAGCAATGATTTAAATTCTAAAGACATTTAATAAATGACAAAAAAAATTAAAAAAAATAGAAGGGAAAACAAAATGAAATTGTGTAAACCTCTATGGATCAAAGTCCACTGTCAGATACATATAGATTGTTAATAAAATGTGCTGTGATTTATGGCAGGAACAAAAGGTATTAATCTTTAAGATGCTTCAGAACTCTTTATGCAATTGCCTAATGCCATAGACAGCAAACACAGAGGATAGAATCCTGTTAACACCTGCATTCATGCAGTTCCTACATATCTCCTCATAAGAACTGTATGCATTTGGATTTAACTAAAAACTAGTAAGTATATCACTATGTTAGGCACTTAGAGAAAAAAGTATACAGTTTTTGTTAGCATCTGCAGTAGTGTAACTTAGACATAATTTGACTGTGTCCATTGGAAAAAGTCTACAAGTAAGTAAAGGATCACTATTGATGCCATTATATAAGTTATATTCATTACTTGAGGAGAAACTTTAGCTCTGATTCATATTATTTTTTACCTATAAAGGATAATACTTTCAAACTGTTCCTGTCCAAAAATAATGGATTCTGATAGTCCATTAACCATTTTTCAAAGTAAAAGACTCAGGCTCAAATTCTAATATTTCACTTTTAATAAATGAATGACAAAAACATCCAGTTTAGGCCTGTGAGTCAGACCTTTTCTGGGAGTTTTCTTTAAGGAAATTGAAAAACACACTAATTTGCTAATATGGAAGACCCTTCTTTGTATTCTTCATAACCTGCAAAAAGGCATTTATATTACAAAGAAATAACAGATTCAGAAGTTGCACATGATAATCATGAGTACTCACCCTTCATGTGTTAACTGTAACCTCATGTGTTCTTATCTGGTTCATTACTTTAAATATGAATGAATTTGGATTTTTTTAAAATTCTGATCCCAAATTATTTTTATATCAGATTCATATTGGAAGAAGTTTTTGTTTCTTTCACAAATTTTCATTGTATATACATATAGTAAATATTCTGAGCTTTTTCTACAATGTGTGTTTCAATTTGGGTTTATGCTTTATAGATTCTTATTGCTGCTTAAGTATTGTTAATTTTCTTGAATGTTTTCAGGTCCATCTTTATATATTTGTGTGTGTAACTGTACATTTGCTAATGCATACACCTCATAAACATGTTTGTGTTTCATTAGATATGATCTATGCACCACTGGTTCATGGCATTTCATAAATATGACATGGAGAAAAGCTTGTCCTTTTATTTTAAAAATGAGCTTCTCAAATGTTGTAGAACTGTTCATGCAAAATATTTTTTACATATGTATTATCACAATGGAGCCATAAAATGACTAGATCATTCAAAATCTGAGATTTTGCAGTGAGCTATGTCTCCATGTTTAAACCTTGATCTTAATCTCTATAGTCTCCTCCCAAAATAGCTACATGTATTTTGAAGTACGGATAGAATTTTGTGCATATATGCTACCTCATTAATTTCTACATGGAAGGTCACATTGAGTCTAAAAATGCAGACATGTATCTGTTTCCTTTGTTAAAGTGAATAAGAATCCTTGACTGATTTTACTGTTATTGATAAGGATCTCATTCTATAGTGATTACATCCTCCAGAGTAAAGGTATTCCACTACTATCGAAAAATTTGGAAACGTGATCCCCAGTCGCCTAGAAATCCATTCACGATTCCCACATATACACAGACAATTGTATCACAGCCAATGCCAATGCCTGTAAATGCATTAATTTGCATATTAGGTATCTTATGATATTTAATAAGTTCCTTGAGAATAAAAGTTGATGGGTCCTTCTCTTAGTAAAGAATTGATTGAAATGAAGGATGAGCACGTCTTTGAAAAAGATGAATTGTGTATATATGAAAGTGTATTTTGAACCCAGAACATTTTTGTAGAAAAAAAGAGATATTACCTGTTATCCATTAAGACATACGTATTTCTTTTAGCTATTCTTTTCCCTTACTAAGTGCAGTGAAAAAGCTTGGTGTTTCTACAGATCTTTTAGGAAAACAAAGTTGCTCCAGGAACTCACTCTGTAAAATGTCCACTTGGATAATGCAATTTGGACTAATAAGATATTCAAGGGAGCAAGCTTGGAGAAATATCTTGTTATGATAAATATTTGAAGGGTCTCTCCAGTAATGGAATAAGGATAGTGGATATTCCATAATGGAATAAGGATAATTGAGATGCTCTTTGATGAGAGTGTAGTATGGGTAATTCTCGACGTACAACCATAATTGGGACCAGGACTATCACTAAACAGTGCCATCATTAAGTGAGCTTTATAACCTTTCTTGCCATGGCTTAGCAAATCAGCGTAGATGTTAAGAGAATCTGACTTCCCTCGTTGGTTTTGCTTTTTGGAAGCCCCCTGGGAGGGTTTCAGATGGCAATTATGAGATCTCGGTATGCTGAATCACTGTAAATACACAGCAGTTATCAAGCGCCCGAATTTTGATCACATGACTGTGGGGATGCTGTGATGGTCGTAAGTGTGAGAATCGGTTGTAAGTCACTTTTTTCAGTGCCATTGTAACTGCAAACATTAGTTAAATGAATGACCATAAGTCGAGGAATCCTTGTATTCAGAAATACCAAGAATCATTCATTCAGCATAAAGGGTCAAAATATTATTTATGCCTGGGAAGCAAGATAATATTCAGAAGAAGCTCAGGCAAACTTCCAAATCCAGTGGGTTATAAACTTAGGGGAAGTCAAACACAGACTTGTTATTATGGCTATCTCAATAAAGCATAGCTCTAGTCTTCCTGTGAAGTTGATCTGATATGGTCTACCTAATGCAGTGGTTCTCAACCTTTCTAATGGCGCGACCCCCCCACAACCCCCTGCCGCCGCCGTCTCCCTGCCCCCTCCTTGCGCGGGATGAGGTGGCACCAGGGGCGAAATGCTCCCGGATCGGGCTTGCCTGCGGGT
>QLTV01001993.1:365332-377643 GCA_003457575.1 Thermophis baileyi
CGTGGGATGATGTGACAAAGGGGGCGTGGAACCAGGGGCGAAATGCTCTGGGTTCGGGCTTGCCTGCGAGTCGCCGGACAGCTGATAGCGTGGAAGCAGGAGACTTCACCCGGACGCCGCCATTTGGGTTCTTTTACCGTCTGCGCATGCGCAAAGCATTCTGCGCATGCGCAGATGGTAGAAGAACCCAAATGGCGGCGTCCAGGCTACCAGCTGTCCGGCGAGCAGCAGGCACGGCCGAACCAGGACCTTTTCACCCCTGCAGTGATGGTGGCACCAAGATGGCGGGCTAACGCGTGCGGCGACCCCTGTGAAATGGTTGTTCGACCCCCAAAGGGGTCGCGACCCACAGGTTGAGAACCGCTGACCTAATGGGACTGAGATCAGTTTTGCAAATCTGATTCCTCTTTACTTCCCCTCCACCCTTCTTATGTCCAAGTAAACCAGAGAGCATTTACTTGATTCATTTCCTAATATTATCATGTTTCCCATGATGTAAAGAATATTTCAATCCTCTAGATAACAGTTCTTGCATATTTCTGTCAAGGACATTTCCCCTTATTCTTTACAATTCCACCAGTCCTTTTTACTGTCCTTAATCTATCTCTTCTCTTTACCCTGAGGTTGCATTCACCCTTGACCTTTTACTGTGCTACCTTAACTATTCCATAAAGTACTTTTAATATTCTAAAGTAAGAACGGCAACTAGATGGCCTCAAAATGTTGCTGGGCCACAGTTTTCAATATTTCAATATTGAAAACTCCTGTGAATTGTAGTTTAGCAACATATGGAGGCTATAGATTTCCCACCGTACTCAAGATTTTTTTCTTTTCCTGTATTTGCTGAAAAATCCATATCATATTATCCAGCAGCGGTTCCAGGTATTTTCAGAAGATGGTATAGAAGCAGCAAAATTGGACAAGTCAGAAATTCATATCAATTGCAGCCGTTCACCAAGATAATAATGATTATCTGAAAACCTCCTGCCAGAAAATATGCTTACATTTTCTAGAGGGTTGCGGGATGTCTATGTCTATCAGGACACAAGGACACAACAATTGAGCTTGAAATTGATTGGACACTAGAACTGGTTAATATTGCTGTGCACATGGGCATGCAGAGACACTGAAATAATACAGACTAAAGTTGCTATTGGATTCGACCTGGAGTTAAAAATGCAGTATGAATATAACCTCAGGTATTTAGTACAGGTAGCATAACAACTGCTCTCATTAGGACAAGAAATTGGACATTTTGAGTTATGGAAGGTATTTGGGCTGTTGAAAATTGCTGTTCTCATGAGAGTTAGTAAGTGTTAACCTGGACCTCTGTTATCTATATATTATATTAGCAAATGCCTCTTTTGCAGTACTTAAATATTTGAAATAATATAACCAGTGCGTTTTATTTGGTTGTTCCTTAGGCATCATCGGGTATTACAATCCCCAAACCCCCAAAGCCTCCAGATAAGCCACTCATGCCCTACATGAGGTACAGCAGGAAGGTGGGTACAAAATGCTTGGTCCTGATTAAAGGTCTGCCTCATCTTAACCTATTTCATTATTGTTCTAAAATGTGTTTGAATTCAAAAAGCAAACCTGTTACTATAGTTTTGCTTATGTTTTTTTTTCCTTAAGGGAAAATTAAGAAGTCATTGGTTCCTCCTTTCACAGTGAAGGCAATAGCAACTTACCCAAAATGGAGGGGAAAAAAATAAGTTTCACCACAGAATGAAACATGGCCACCATACTGTCGGGGAGAAATGAAGACTCTTTTTTATTGACTATTTAAAAAATGCTTAAAGTGTACTACCGCTTCCTCTGCTAACAAGGATGCATCGGGTGCCTTATTGACAGAATTTTCTATATTAAAAGTATCCGTTTTCTGTGGCAAAGCAGGATTGGCGCAACTCCATAACTGGACTTTGCAATAGTGACAGTAGGATCTACTTTGCTCTTTAAAAGATGTTTTTGTTTTGACATTCTCTTCTCTTATTTTAGGGAGAGGGAATAAGGGTGTAGTGTCACGCCCCTTCTTTTTCCTTTTCTTGTTTTTAATTCGCTGGCTTTTTTTTCTGATAAAAGAGCTTAGGTCTTACGGACAGCACTTGATCCAGTCCAGTGTCAAGGAGGGACTAAGTCCAAAGGAGGACTGTGGTGTTACCTGCTTTTCTGTCTCTGGTTCTTTAAAAAAAAAAAGTTCCATCCATCGCCTGTCTTAAGACAAAAGAGAAGAATCATGTGCAGGATTTAAGGGAGAGGATGCTGTGACAAGGATGCTGTGCAGCTGTCAATAAAACCAGGCAGTGGATGATAAACGTACCTCTGTCTTCCCACCCCAGAGAAATAATCAAACAGTGGATATAGCCCAAAATAACTCTCTAGTGTAGCCTTGCTTTGAAAGGACCGTAGTCATGGTGGTGATATTAACAAAAGATGTGTTTATTTTGTAAGTATTTAGTTAGCTGGAGCTTTACTACAGGTGTTTTTATTAAGGTCTGGGACCAAGTGAAGGCGTCCAACCCTGACTTGAAGTTATGGGAAATTGGGAAGATCATTGGAGGGATGTGGCGTGACCTCACTGATGAAGAGAAGCAAGAATACTTAAATGAATATGAAGCAGAAAAGGTACACAGAAGAAATCTCCCTCTCACTCCCAAATGACGCTGGAAGTCTGTCTTTCTCTTTCATACACATAAAGCTAAAGTAAAATAAAATTAAATTAAAAAAAAAGACTGGTTCTGGAGGAGGTCACTTACAGGCTCATGTACAGGAGCATTATTGAGGAAAGAAAACCTGAATCAACTTTTGCTGTGCAAGGCCAGATCCACTAAAGAATTTTAAGGAGAGTGTGATAGAATCACGATACTTTGGATGACTTGAAAAGAGCCCAGCTTGAGTCAAGGTTGCCTACTTTCCCTCTCTGCCCCCAACTGAACATCTAAGCATAAAGGCACCTGGAAATAAAGCAGAGTTAATGAGACTCCCCTCTTCCAGTTCCTCCCAACGTCATATTCCCCTGTACTTCCCTTTGCTGTTCATTAAATATGGACACATTCCAAAATGTTTAAATGCAACCCTACCCTGCTTCTGGCCGTGAGACCCTTGCAGAAGAGAACAATTGAGTATCAGTAATCAGCCCTGAGGTATCCGTCTCTTGCTTCGTGTGAAGTTATCCTTGTGTACTGTGAGGATTTCTTAATCGTTCGAAATTCCTAAGGTTAAGGGAGATGGGATTTGTTGTATTTTTTTTGTTTAAAAAATTATATCTATCAACCTGTAGATAGAGTACAACGAATCAATGAAGGCCTATCATAATTCACCTGCTTACCTTGCCTATATCAATGCCAAAAGCCGTGCTGAAGCTGCACTGGAGGAGGAAAGCCGGCAAAGGCAATCCCGAATGGAGAAAGGTGAACCTTATATGAGCATCCAGCCTGCTGAGGATCCAGATGGTAAGCAAGAGCAGAAGAAATAGTGTTGCTGGCCACAAAGAACGGCACAATGCTTGAGATGTAGCTTCTTTTTACTTGGCAGTGGAATTTTTCAGGATTCAGAAATCAATCTTTTATTCTCTTCTTAAAACAACTTGCTGGGGAACCCTTTGTGGTTTGGAAAAAAATCTATAAATATTACAATTCTTAGTTTGGGATCTGCACATAAATAGGACGAAGCTGCATAAAACAAAAGCAATGGTATTAAACTTCCATCAAGTATTGTTTAGCAATCTATAACTGATTTATTTTTATCCCATCTTTATTATTGCTGTATTATTATAACTCAAGGCAGCAAAGATTCATAAAACTGTAGTCTGCTTTCATGCTTAAGGCAGGACCAGAACTCACAGTGCTTTCTAGCCTGATACCTTAACCATTAGACTAAATAGTTCTTACATGAACTAACAGTTCTATCATCAAAGGTAGAAAATTCAAGATGTCCTCTTGCATGAATATTTGCCCCCAGCTGGATTTAATTTATGTACTGCTTAGAAAAATATGTATTCTAAAGCATCTTGGTTTTTGCAGATTTTTGCAGACTGCACAGTTTTGAAAAATAAACTAGGTTTTTCACTGGCAGTTACAAAGGAAGTTGCCTATTGAATAGAGATCTGTAAAATTGTCCCAAGGGGTTGTACAAGAGAATAAATTATGTTTTCACTTATTTAAAGACCTTGAGTCTTTTTCATAGGAATTTGAGAATAGAATTGAAATGTACCACAAAATTAGCCAGATCAGATCAAGAAGTCAGAATATTCAAAGAAGTAAGGAGAAAATAATTGAAATGCTAAGTATTTTTTTAATTAAATTTTTCAGTCCTATAGATTCTTTGCCCAAGGTCAGATGAATTGTTAGAAACTTTAATCATTTTTTATTTCCGTGTTTCAGATTGGGGTGAAGGTTGAAACTGATACAGTATAGCTTGCCTAAACCACCCACTGAGTTCTCACAGTTGACTAGCAAGCCTTCCAAATTACAGCTCTTACCCTAAATATAATATGGAAGTTCTTCATTTACATTTTAAGATATATTTGAAATAAGATACCCAGATTTATCCTGGATCAGTCATCTATGAATATCTGAGTAGAATTGCTTTTTAAAGTTTACTTTGGATAGATCCAGCAGCTTCTGCTTCTAGATTCATTTTTTGGTAGCTTTTCTCACTTTCATGCCTCACAAAAGGAAGTTGACTTATTTCTCCCAGAATTCTTTGCTAAAAAAAGCAGTACCTGGTTGAAAGGGGAACTGTTCATCTGAAAAGATATGAATCTCTTTAACCCCAACTTTCCTTTTCTGTTAGACAAGGATAGGATCATTTTCTTTTTTTTAATGCAATGCAATCTCATTTTGGAATAAGTTCAAGGCTGAGGATAAAAATCAGGGAGACAGATTTACCTTTATGCTGAGTCATATAACCATGGTATATTCCTTTCTAAAACAGCAGTTTTCATCAAGGGAGATTCAGAAAAATAAGCAACCATACATAGCTTATGAGAGATATTATAAGCAGTCATTCAGTAGTACAGTGATCATACATTTCCTTACATTTCCCAGCCTTTCATTGACTCCGTCTTGTGCTATGCACTACCAGAAGTTCAAAGGCTGCACATCTCTGCCCCAAGTATTTATTGTGTGACTCCCAGAAGCTTCTGGTTTTCAACAGTTATTATGGTTGGTCATGCAATCAGCCAGATGTTTAGATAGGATTTAGCATTTTTATCCACCTATCAAATACTTCCTAAGAACCTGGGTAGGCAAATACTGTTTTTTACTAAAGATATCATTGCAGATAAATATACATCTGTCAAAGTAAAGCTGCCATTTGCAATTGACTAATGATTTTGTCAATGCCGATGATGTTTATCTGTTTTGGGATTGCACCCAAGGTGCCTATTATGTTGGTATTATCTTTGCTTTCTTTTACCAAAGTCATTCCATTTCTGTTTTCAGGTATTTTGTATTTTGCAGTTTTCTCCAGTTCTTTCTCTTCTCTTCTGCTGTACTGCAACATCCACTATCCAGATTTTTTGTCTTTATTATCAACAATTTTTAAGTTTCAGTTGTTATGTAGCAGATGTTTGTCTGTTTGATTATGTTGAATTCTAAAGCCCCAGTTTCTTCATTTTTTTATTATTTTGTCTATTTTGTGGTCAGTTCTTGCTTTCAGGCAAATGGTATTTTTGCAAATATCCCAATACATCATTGTGGCTATTTTGTCATGCGATTTTTTTTCTAGTTAATCTATGTGATTTTCTTGCAGCAGCTAACTAGGCAGTCCAGTATTTCTTTGGCTTCTTTGCAGATGTGGCATTTGTTTTCTGTTTCTCTCTTCTTAATTCTGGCTTTGTATGCATGTTATCTTAAGGCACAGTCTTGCATAGTCAGAATTAGCTCCTCTTTTCAGTTTTCTTTCTCTTAGTCATTACCAGCTCTTGTTACCTTCTTTGCCTGTTTTTTTAAATGTACTGGCCATGTTATACTTTGCTTAACCATGTCCCTTTTCTATTGTCACTTGGACTCTCTTGCAGGTTTGCTCAATCTTTCTAGTACTCTAGTAAGCCTTCATAGTATAGTAGCTTCAGTGCATCTTCTTCATTGTCCTTCAGATATTCTTTAAATGCCTTTTTTTTTCAACTGTCTGGTGTACTTACAACATTCCATACCTACCTATTTCCCTTGGTAAGTAGAGTCTGTCAGCATTGCTGTATGATGAAGGACATGATTCATTGCAAAAAAGTTTCTAGTCTTCCTATCCAAGGTTTTTAGTTCCGCTTGAATCAAGTCCACTATTCCAGCTGTGTATCTAAATGACTGGAATTGTCTTGGTGTCAATTGCCTTGATGGTATTTCTTCCACTGAATTTGGACTTTAAGATCTTCACTCTTCTAATGTATTCAACACTAACCTTCTTCTTGACTTTATTATGCTTGATGTTGTCAGCCTGAAGGATGCCCAGATATTTGTAGTGATCATTTTCATCCAGACTTTAGATATTATTTCGGTAGGTCATCTTGATTCCTTCAGTTTTTTTGTAGTTTTCCCCTGTTGATGGTAAGAGTGGCACTTTTGGTCAGTCCAAACTCCACTGGAATATCCTAGCTATATACTTGGACTTGGTTGAGCAGCGATTCCATTTCAGATGTGTTTTTCCATACAGCTTCAGATTGTCCATGTAAAGTAGGTGGAATAGCCTAGCCGATGTTTTTGATATTTGATAGCCATGGCATTACTTGTTTTGTATTGTATTGTTGACAGAGGAATCAGTACAATGACAAACAGTAGTGATTCACTTGAAAGATTCATCTATTAATTTTAATTTCTCCCAATCTTTAACTATTGATCAGCGACTGTGTCTTCCATTGAGCCATTGAGCTTTATTATTATAACTATGAATAGGCCAATTTGCTTTCAGCACTGAATTAGTGGAGCTGCTTGGTGTCTTCTCTTAAAGTTCTTCCCCACTTGTCTATATCTTTTATTAGGCTTTTACTATCAGCAGAATATTTACTATATTCTGACCCTGCCAAGAGTTCATTATCGCCTGCATGAAAAATCCTTTTTATTGAAGATTTTTAAATCAGGCATTTTGTTCAGTTACTGCATAGAATCCAGGTATCTTGTCTTAGAAATTATTTGTTTAGAGAAAGAGCCCCCCCCCAATTTTGTGATAAGTGTCATGGGTATCTTAATTCTAAAACCTATAACCTTGCTGCCAGGATTCAGAACTCCAGTATCTGGGTGAGAGAATCCCTGAATTGTATGCTCACTTGGAATTATTAGGATGGGCTGTGAGGGCATATAAATATGATTTACACTCCCAGATATCATTTTAAAAGTTAAACTTAAGTAAAATATAATGTGGATGAACAGATCTAGTGGCCCCATATATAAATATCTCTAGCATAGTTAGCTTTTCAGTTCTTTTTTTAAAACATGGAGTTCATTGGTTGGAGGGGATAAATTAAAAATTCAAGATTGCTGCTCTGAGACACTTTTTCAAAAATAGTTTTGGAAAAGACCAAGCCCATATCTACTATTTGTTATTCTGTCTTTTGAAAAGCACTTTGGAGAGATTCTTTGACTCTTAACTCTTTGATGTTCCTGGTTTTGACAGGAGGAAAATGGGTGGCTATGAATTCACAATTAAGTTCATTAAGTAGCTATTTTCATAGGGAATGATGTCACAGAAAGAGTGAGAGCTTGTTATGCAGGATTCCTGTAACCTGCTCCATTCATCTTTAAAATGGTGACTGGCCTTCTTTCTGTTTAAAATATCAAGTCAAAATATTAATTAAATAAGGAACTTGTGTATATAGTAAATATTTTACAAAATACATTTTGTTTTACATAAAATATAGTTCATTTCTCCCAGTGCTCATTTTTGCCATTTCTAATGGGGTAAATGATGAAGAGAGAGAAAAAACTGTTGGGCATCACATAGAAGTAATTTTTCCTTATCAAGCCTTTGTGAGCCTGTATATACTGTATGTCACAGAAGTGAGTACACCCCCTCACATTTTGTAAAAATTTAAGTATATCTTTTAATGTGACAACACTGAAGAAATGACACTTGGCTACAATGTAAAGTAGTGAGTATACAGCTTGTATAACAGTGTAAATGTGCTGTCCCCTCAAAACAACGCAACACACAGCCATTAAGGTCTAAACTGCTGGCAACAAAAGTGAGTACACCCCTAAGTGATAATGTCCAAATGGGGCCCAAAGTGTCAATATTTTGTGTGGCCATCACTCTCACTCATACTGGTCACTGGAAGTTCAACATGGCACCTCATGGCAATGAACTCTCCAAGGATCTGAAAAAATGAATTGTTGCTCTACATAAAGATGGCCTAGGCTATAAGAAGATTGCCAAGACCCTGAAACTGAGCTGCAGCACGGTGGCCAAGACCATACAGCGGTTTAACAGGACAGGTTCCACTCAGAACAGGCCTCGCCATGGTCGACCAAAGAAGTTGAGTGCCCATATTCAGCGTCATATCAAGAGGTTTGCTTTGGGAAATAGACATATAAGTGCTGCCAGCATTGCTGCAGAGGTTGAAGGGGTGGGGGATCAGCCTGTCAGTGCTTAGACCATACACCGCACGCTGCATCAAATTGGTCTGCAGGGCTGTTGTCCCAGAAGGAAGCCTCTTCTAAAGATGATGCACAAGAAAGCCCGCAAATGGTTTGCTGCAGACAAGCAGACTAAGGACATGGATTTCTAGAACCATGTCTTGTGGTCCGATGAGACCAAGATAAACTTATTTGGTTCAGATGGTGTCAAGCGTGTGTGGCGGCAACCAGGTGAGGAGTACAAAGACAAGTGGGTCTTGCCTACAGTCAAGCATGGTGGTGGGAATGTCGTAGGGTAAAGGTGATGGACTGGCCAAGCATGTCTCCAGACCTAAACCCTATTGAGCATCTGTGGGGCATCCTGAAACGGAAGGTGGAGGTGCGCAAGGTCTCTAACATTCACCAGCTCCGTGACGTCATCATGGAAGAGGACTCCAGTGGCAACCTGTGAAGCTCTGGTGAACTCTATGCCCAAGAAGGTTAAGGCAGTGCTGGAAAATAATGGCCACACAAAATATTGACACTTTGGACCCCATTCGGACATTATCGCTTAGGGGTGTACTCACTTTTGTTGCCAGCAGTTTAGACATTAATGGCTGTGTGTTGCGTTATTTTGAGGGGACAGCACATTTACACTGTTATACAAGCTATATACTCACTACTTTACATTGTAGCCAAGTGTCATTTCTTCAGTGTTGTCACATGAAAAGATATACTTAAATATTTACAAAATGTTACGGGGTGTACTCACTTCTGTGACATACTATATATATTGGTTGGATTATACATTTTTTAAACTTCTATACCAGGCCAAACTGCCTGCTAGCCCAGGAATAGACTTCAAAGAGCAGAGAACAATTTGCTTCCAAATTAAACTTATATGGGATTTAATTGATTTCATCTAATTAAAAATCATTTACCATTCCCATATGGAAAAAGTTGTGTATAGTGATATTTAGAATGAGAAACATTGGATTTGAAACTTAGTATAGTTCAAAAGAAAAAACAAGAAAGTCCAGTTGCCTCCTGAAAAAGTACCTTTGGGACTTAATATTGGCTGTCTGTCCCTTTTAAATGCGATATGTTTTGGACTATCATTTTCATAGTCTTCACTATGGTTCATGCTGATCAAGGCTAATACAAATACAAATTCAAAAGCTCTATTGTCTATGCTTGGCCACCTGAGAGATAAGTTGGATTGTTTGCTTCCATGTGCCAACTAAGTTATCCCTGTTTGTATGTATTTGCTGGATAGATTAAATCTGACATTAGAAATTTGCAAGTTGCAAAGACTAGAGTCCCTTTTCTGCAGCTTTTTTTCATCCATTATGCCACAAAACATGTGTTGAATAGTAATAATTATTTCCTGACAATTTTTCATTGAAAATAATTCTAATCCCTTTCTGAGTGAGCAATTATGTGATTGAAATTTGGGGGTTTCACAACCAGCAAGTATTTAGAACTGTCGCAGAGTCCTGCAGTCATGTGATCAACTTTTGCACATTTCACAGCCAGCTTCTGACGAAGAGTCAATGGACAAGCCAGCAGTAAAATAATTAGTTGTGGTCATGGGATGTCTCACTTAATAACCTGTGGTGACTCATTTATTGACCAAATGGCAAATGATGCCATAAATCATTCACAGTAACATGATATTTTGTTTAGCGATGGAGTTGTCTGTACCAATTGCTTCCACTAAGTGAGGACTATCTATAATTGAATTTACACTTTTATTTCTCTGCATACGTTCATCAATCCCACTGGATCAGATTCCGTTCTATTATATCTCTTATTTCTTTTGTTTACGTAGATAGCTAACATATATTTCATTTGTTTGTTTCATTTGCTAATTCATGTTCTTTACCATGTATTTCTCTTACATATCAAATTATAATCTTCCATATGTTATTGTCATCACCAAATAGACCCATATATTGACCTGCACTACTCACCATATCTTTGGTCAATCAAGATTTTGACCAAATATTGTTATTTTTGATAAAATATAGACCAGGTTATCCACCCTTGGTCATTTTTATGCTGATTAAAGCATTGCTTGATAATAGTATGGATTATATTAGATAGTTTTAATTAAAATAGCATATTTTAATATGACACAAGTGCAACCAAACCCTAGTTTTACTCCAAGTATACTCATGCTATTCTATACAATCTCTGATTAGAGATTACTTTACAAGCCACATATTAATGTCTGCAAGCCTTCAATATATGAAATATAGTAATACACATTCAAGATGCATCCTTAACCTAGTAAAGTTATTATTCACTGAACTTCTCTGTTACATGAAAACCAACTATTTTATCTTTGCAGAACTGAATCATTCTTTGGTAAGGAAAATTAAATTTTACGATCACTATTTAGTAGCCTGTGTGAGTGCATATTTTACATGTATTTTTATTTTGCAAATGTCAACTTTTGAGACATCAGGCATTCAGGAAAAAAAGCTGAAATGTTTTTATCAAGGGGATTAAATTGATAGAAAGGAATAAAGGAACAGAATAAAGTTTATGTTGACACGAGGCTGGCTCCAGGCTTTAGTTAACGTGTCCTTGAATGAGGGGTCCTTTCTGCAACTGTTAAGGGAAGTGGTTGTGTGATCCCTCCTCAAGAAGCCATCCCTGGATCCAGCTGAATTAAAGAACTTCCGTGCAGTCTCCAACCTACCCTTTGTAGGAAAGGTTGTTGAGAAAGTGGTGGCACTTCAGCTCCTACGATTATTGGATTAAACGGATTATCTGGACCCTTTTATTTTTTATAATAAAATAATCTTTATTAGGTTTTTCGTTAAAAACAACATATAGGACAAACATACAAAAAATACACAAAACGAAAACAAACACAAAAATTACTAACCACTTTTAGAGCTTTTTCAAAGTATTTCCTAATCTATTTACAAATTACAATATTTCTTTCAAAGCACGGAAACTGCTTTGGTCATTCTGATGGATGATCTCTGGCGAGCCCGAGATGGGGGTTATTCCTCTATCTTGGTGCTACTTGACCTCTCAGCAGCTTTCGATACCATTGACCATGGTATCCTTCTGGGACGACTAAGAGAGTTGGGGTTAGGGGGCACCGTGTTACGGTGGTTCTCTTATCTCTCTGATCGATCTCAGTCGGTGTTAGCAGGACAGAGGTCGACTCCTAGACCCCTCGTTTGTGGGGTACTTCAGGGCTCGGTCCTCTCTCCCCTCCTGTTTAATATCTACATGAAACCACTGGGTGAGGTCATCTGACAATTCGGGGTGAGGTATCAGCAATATGCTGATGATACCCAGCTATATATCTCCACCCCGCATCAATTCAGTGAAGCAGTGGATGTGATGTGCCGGTGCGTTGAGGTTGTGAAGGTCTGGATGGGAGTCAACAGGCTCAGACTTAACCCAGACAAGACCGAGTGGCTGTGGGTCTTGCCTCCTAAAGACTATGTCAACTGTCCACCCTTGGTTCGGGGGGGGGGAATTGTCCCCCTCAGAACAGGCTTGCAATTTGGATGTCCTCCTAGACTCACAGCTAAAATTAGAGCAACACTTGGCAGCTGTAACTAGGGGGACCTTTACACAGGTTCGCCTGGTGCACCAATTGCGACCCTACTTGGATCAAGAGGCTCTCCTCACAGTCACTCATAGCAATAGCAATAGCACTTAGACTTATATACCGCTTTACAATGCTTTACAGCCCTCTCTAAGCGGTTCACAGAGTCAGCATATTGCCCCCAA
>QLTV01001993.1:379676-393944 GCA_003457575.1 Thermophis baileyi
AAAAAACAGCCCAACGGGCACCCCGGAAGTGCATTTTTCCGCACTTCCGGTTTGCCCATTGGGCCGTTTTTCACCGTCCCAGGCTTCAGTGAGGCCTTTGCGCATTCACGGGGGGTGCGCATGCGCAGGGGGCAGCGCGGGGGGGTTGTGCGCATGTGTGGGGGAGGGAATGGGTGCGGGCACGCGCGCTAGCGCGCGCACACACCCCCTTTTGGCATGCGAACCAAAAAAGGTTCGCCATCACTGAACTAGGGAGTTCGGGGGAAGGGGGGAGTTCATTAATAGTTTGTTTTGAATTTTCTTTATCCTCAGCATGAAGGATTGTATCTTTTCCCACTATTAACATTTTCATATTGTGCCATTCTTTTCAAATGGGCATTTTTCTATGAGCCAATGAAGCAGATTTGAATTATCCCCCAAATTAATTCTTATATCTGAAAACACATGGTAAGACCATGAATATTTTCGCTCCTAGAGCTCGCCTCTCTTGGGAGAGGGATAAAGAATGAGATCTCACCTAAGTACCTTAGATCAGGGGTCCTCGGGCCATGGGCCGGTATGGGTCCATGGCCTATTAGCAACTGGGCCCACAAGCGGCAGGAGAGCGAGCAAAGCTTCAACTGCGCATGTGCAGGATCTAGGTTGCAAGCAAAACCATTCCCCCCTCTCTCCCAGCCCGATCCATGGAAAATAATTTGTCTTCCGAAACTAGTTCCTGCTTCCAAAAAAGTTGGGGCCACTGCTTTAGATGATATCTTTTGGGAGATAAGGTATAACAAAAAGGTGTGGACTATTCAAATATTTCTGTATATTTTGTGTTCTATCACAAAAATGCACCTATTGAATTAAATGAAACAAGAAGCTGCTGCTTTTAAAGAAACTGCCAAACATTTTCATTAACATGGAAAGAGCAGAACCTAGTTTTCTACATATGTGTTAAATTCCAGATACTGGTAGATTTTTCGGTTTAATGTTTTAGCTGCTAATACTGTATTTAGAACACAAAGCAAGTGGCTTATTCTGAATTGTCTACTCTTGAAATTCTTAATTCTACAATGTTGAAACCTGCACCAGATAAATAAATAATATATACCGTATTTTTCGGTGTATAAGATGCACTCCCCCCCCCAAAGTGGGGGTGGAAATGTCTGTACGTCTTATACAGTGAATGTTGCCAAAGCCCCGCCCACCGGCCATGAGCAGCTGATTGGCGGTTGGATCTGCCTCCCTGAATACTGCCTATCAGCTGTTCTTGGCTGCAGGGATCATTGCTGCCGCCTATCGCTGCGTCCGCGCACCCCATTTTCGCCCTCTGTGTGTTCCGTTTTCGTCTTCCGCGTGCCCCATTTTCATCCTCTGTGCATCCCATTTTCAGCCCATTCCAGGCAGCGGGGATCGCCACCGCCCATCACCACCACCGCCTATCCCCATGACACGCGGAGGCCGAAAATGGGGCAGCGGAGGCTGAAAATGGGACGTGCGGAGGCCAAAAATGGGGCATGCGGAGGCGGCGATAGGCGGCGGTGATGGGCAGTGGCGATGGGCGGTGGTGATCCCCGCAGCCTGGAACAGCTGATAGGCAGTATTCCGGGAGGCAGATCCAACCGTCAATCAGCTGCTTGTGCTAAATCAGGTTGTGCTGAAGCTGACCAGGCTATTTGCTGCAAGGAGGCAAATTGCTGGGAGGCAGATTTTTTTTTCTTGTTTTCCTCCCCAAAAGCTAGGTGCGTCTTATAGTCCGAAAAATACGGTACTTGCATAGTTCTTATAAAATCCCATAAGGAAATTTTGAGCATTTTTTGTAGACCTCAGATAAATTCAGATTAGCCATAAAACTACTAATTTGTGAGAGAGCAAGATTTCTAAATGCAGGATAGGCTTTGGCATAAGAGAGATATGCTATTTGCCACATGTTTTAGAAAGATATGAAAAGGATGATTCAAGTGTTATCAGGCATGGATATTTGCCTTATTCTGAAGCACAGTATGTGAAAAGCCTTAAAGGCACTTATAGCCTTTGAGTCAAGTTTCTGCTTTCCAATTTGCAAAGCATTCAAGATTTGTTGTGTTGCAAAAAAATAAATTCAATTTCCCTTTTTCATGACTTTTTCAGCAGTCAAATATACCATTATATTTCAAATAACATGTATTTGCTTTTTCACGTAATACTTTCATTTTCCCCTCTACACAGCGTAAACTTGAAGCTGAACTCCTTCAAATAGAAGAACGTCATCAAGAAAAAAAGAGGAAGTTTTTGGAAAGCACGGAATCCTTTAACAGTGAGCTTAAACGGGTAGGGTTCTCTAGAGCATCTCTGCTTTCACTAAACATATATAGAAGTCCCTGATCTTTTTTCATTTCAGATGGAAAGAAGACGTGCATGTTAAATCTAATATTGTGGTGCTCCAGACCTGCAAGTTGCCTGGGGGCAAAATCATACTTTCACTGTTTAATGTATTTTGTGCTTGAATCCTGCTGCCTAACATTCTATTGGACATTAGTACAAATGAAGCGTGAGTTCAAAGAAATCTATACGTGATGACCTGGATCAACCTGCATCTAGGATTAGTTTTATTTGAAGAAGTATTCCTGATACCTTTTGTAAAAAAAATTCCTACGTCCTATTGAATAATTTGAAAAAAACAAAGTAAAATACCGCCCTCTGCACCAATGCTAATTTTAAAATAAAAGAAATACAGGCCAAAAAGTCCACAGCTTTTCTAACCAAAGCATTAAGCTGGAAGTAGTTGGCTTTCCAGATTTTTGAACTAGAATTCCTTGCCTAAGGAGGAAATTTAAAACAGCTGACATATCCATGCACTACATTTTCAGCACATTATATATCTGGGTATAACTATTTCACCTGCCGTCTGATGAGCAAGTTCAAATGATTGAATAGACCATCAAGTAGAAAATTATCAGGAAAACAATTTCAAATTAACTTTCTGGTCTCATTTGATAGTTTATATTTTCCTTCTCTTTACCTTCAGTAGGGAAATGTTGCATTTTGTGTATTCACATCCTTTATTTGAGACCTGAATACAGTTTATGTATTAAATGCTACATGACCAATGATAGCTCATTTATTATACTTGGTGAACTTTCCTATGGATACTCTTATAAATCTGTATTTTTAACCTATTTTTAGAACTCAGTGATACTTCCATTTAGACATGTCTGAGATTACATTGTAAGCAAACTGTTGAATTCTCCTTACATTTCCTACTTCTAAAGTTCCTTGTTTTTCCTTCAAAGAAAGAACTTAGAAAAGTGATGATAAACAGCCTATCTGTAGATATTATAACATTACATAAACTGTCAAAACCAGTTCTGAATTGTTAGCGAATTGAATAGGTCAATTCATTGAATTCAATAAAGCCATATAAATGCAATACTAAAAGTATTGTAAAATGAATAGTGTTGACTAAGAATTACAGATTACTTTAGATTTATAACAGAATCACTGAAGAATTTTTCAACAGGTTTAGACCTGTCTGGTTAGAAATTTTACTATTGGCAAATAAATTTCTTCATTGTCTGGCATGTGGATTAGCCTCCTTTGTTCCTTCTCCAAATTCTATGTTCTTTTGGTACTTGGCTTTTCCATTTTGCCATGATATATTTGGCACAGTTATATTGCTTATAATAAAAATGATGCATTTGTTGTTTTGGAATTAGAGTATATGGGACAGTAAATGTTAGAGAGTCAAGCTAGAGATGTATAGTTGTGTTTTCAACCTCTTAACGCTTCTCGGATTTTAGTACTATATCATCATTTTCTAATGAACTTGTTTGTCTTGAGTTAATACCGTGTTTCCCTGAAAATACGACATGTCCTGAAAATAAGGCCAAGCCTGATTTTTGGGGTGGGCGTAAATATACGCCCTCCCCTGAAAATAAGCCCTAGTGAAGGGGTGGGTGTGGCCAGCACAGGAGGCAGCCCATCCCTTCCCTGGTCACCTCAAGGCTGCTGGCCCCTTAACCATGGCCCGCTGATCGAGCAAGGGACGGGAATTCTGTCTCTCCGGGCGCCTGGAGGTATTTCCAGCGCACTCTTGCTAGCCCCAGCTCTGCTCACAGTGCTAGGCAACCTTGCAGCTGAGGGCCCCTCTGTTCCGCAGCTCACCTTGTGGCTATGGAGCAAGCGGTGACCACAGCTTGTGCTCCGCAGGTGTTGCTTAGGCTCCTGCTACAATGAGGCAGAAAGCCATGTGGCCTGTCGGAATCGCCCCCCCCCCCTCAACCCGGCTGCTGCTCCTTAAGAAAAGGACAGGCGATTGTGGGAACCGCCTGCTTACAATAGAAGCAAAGCACAGCCTGTCCCTTTCAAGCGATCAAATGTCTGTGTGTGTGTGTGTGTGTGTGTGTGTGAGAGAGAGAGAGAGAGAGAGAAAGAAAGAAATGACAGAGGGGAGTAACAAGAATTGCAGGAAACACTGTTTGAGTTTCCTCTCCGCCGTTTCTCTTTCTCTCTCTCTCTCTCTCTCTCTCTCTCTCTCTCTCACACACACACACACACACACACACACACACTTGATGAAAACGGCGGAGGGCAGGCAACCGGGTAAGGAGACTGACCCTCCCCCGCCTCCAGCTCTGTGCCTGCTCAGGGTGGCGCCCCGAGGCCTGGCCTCTGCGTGGGCAACCCCCGCACAGCCAATTTGAGGGTGTCCCTATTGGAGCCGTCGATCCAAAAATCTGGGCTGGCGGAGCTGGTAGCAGCGGGGGTGGCGACCCGGCCCGGGGTAGGGGCAGGGAGAGGGGCTGAGGCGAGAGTGCCAGTGGCGCTGGGGGTGGCAGAGGCAGAGGGAGGCGACGAAGACGAGGAGGGCATGGTGACTTTGAGCATGCTGCAGTGGAGGTTCAAGCGGCAGTGTTGGGGTCCGCCGGGACTCGCCGGCTGTTCAGAAGCTATGAGGAAATGAGGACAAAGCGGCTAGCGGCAGCTTCTCCGCTCCCACCTCCGGCTCTCAAGCGAAGCGGGAGGAAACTCGCGGGCTGCCTGAGGAAGCCGAGCTGACAGCCAAACTTCTAGCTGGGCACAGCGGCAGAAGCAGCCGGCGAGCAAACCTCTCGGGCTGCAGGGGAGGGCGCGGTCTCGGTCGGATGCGCGTGCCCGGGCACGTGCTTCCTTGTCTCTTCCAAACGTGCCCTGCGCCCACAGGCAGGTACTCTACAGGGTGGAATGGGATGGGGGCGAGCTGAGGAGTCACCCGCTAAGGGAAGGCACGGAGAAATCACCTCCAAAGCCAGGAATGGTTGTGATCAAGCCCAGAGAGCAGAAAGACTCCAGAAAGCACCTGGCGAGGGCAAGTTCCTATCTGAGGCGGGAGGGAGTTTTGCTCCCGGACAACTGTGTGTCAAAGGATTGGACTTTGAGATACCAAATCAGTGGCAGGATTCAGAGGCTGCTTCTTTCTTGGCAAAGCACCTGCCTTTCCTCCTTCCTTCCCTCCCCCCTCTCTCTCTCGGCGGGGGGGGGAGAGTGCATGTAAGACACAGCACCAGGACAAGGAAACTTTTGGCTGCACGCTACACGCAAGAAATCTTTCTCTCCTCCAAACTCCACCAGAAATGAGTCTTCGTGAGAGTCATCGTGCCGGCGCAGCCTCTTGGAGCAAAAGGAGAGAAAGATTTATTGCGTGCAGCCAAAAGGTTCCTTGTCCTGGTGCTGTGTCTCACGTGCACTCCTCCCCCCCACCGAGAGAGAGAGGGGAGAGGGAAGGAAGGAAGCAAGAAAGGCAGATGCTTTGCCAAGAAAGAAGCAGCCTCTGAATCCTGCCACTGATTTGGTATCTATCCAATCCTTTGACACACAGTTGTCCGGGAACAAAACTCCCTCCTGGAGTGGGTGACTCCTTGGCTCGCCCCCCCATCCCATTCCACCCTGTAGAGTACCCGCCTGTGTATGCAGGGCGCATTTGGAAGAGACAAGGAAGCACGTGCCCGGCTGCTTCTGCCGCTGTGCCCGGCTAGAAGTTTGGCTGTCAGCTTGGCTTCCTCAGGCAGCCCGCGAGAGTTTCCTCCCGCTTCGCTCGAGAGGCGGGGGTGGGAGCGGAGAAGCCGCCGCTAACCGCTTTGTCTTCTCGTTTCCTCGCAGCTTCTGAACAGCCAGCAAGTCCCGGCAGACCCCAACACCGCCGCTTGAACCTCCACCGCAGCATGCTCTGTTTGAAACTCTTTCAAACAGCGTTGCCCGCAATTCTTATTACTCCCCTCTGTCATTTCTCTCTCTCTCTCTCTCTCTCTCTCTCTCTCTCTCTCTCTCTCTCTCTCTCTCTCTCTCTCTCTCTCTCTCTCTCTCTCTCTCTCTCTCTCTCTCTCTCTCTCTCACACACACACACACACACACACACACACACACACACACACACACACACACAAACACACACACACAGAGAGACATTTGATTGCTTGAAAGGGACAGGCTGTGCTTTGCTTCTGTCGTAAGCACGCGGTTCCCACAATCGCCTGTCCTTTTCTCAAGCAGCAGCAGCTGGGGGGGGGGCGATTCCGACGGGCCGCATGGCTTTCTGCCTCATTGTAGCAGGAGCTTAAGCAACATCCGCAGAGCGCAACCTGTGGTCGCCGCTTGTTCCATAGCCACAAGGTGAGCTGCGGAACAGAAGAGACCTCAGCTGCAAGGTTGCCTAGCGCTGTGAGCAGAGCTGGGGCTAGCAAGAGTGCGCTGGAAATACCTCCAGGCGCCCGGAGAGACAGAACTTCTGGCCCTCGCTGGATCAGCTGATCTGTGGGCCGAGGTTAAGGGGCCAGCAGCCATGAGGTGATCGCACTCGCCGCCTCCTGCACCTTAAAAAAAAAAAAGACCCCCGAAAATAAGGCCAATGCCATATTTCGGAGGTCAAAAGAAAATAAGACCCTGTCTTATTTTGGGGGAAACACAGTAGGAGTTAAAATCCAGCTTATGCAAGGAGTATTCGATTGGCAAAGTTGCCATACTGCCTATGCAATGGATTGTTATAAAGCCACTTTGTGAAGTTTTGGTAGAATAAGATTTGAATGGTAGTACAGGTAGTTCAAAACCATTCATTTAGTGACTGTTCAAAATTATAATGGCACTGCAAAAGTGACTTATGACTGGTTTTCACACAACTGTTATGTCATATAATCAAAATTCAAACACTTGGCAACTGGCATGTATTTTATGACAATTGCAGTGTCCCATGGTCCAGGCATCAGGGTCCTGGCATCACCTTTTGCAACCTTCTGACAAGTAAAGTCAATAGGAAAGCCAGATTCATTTAACTACCATATTAGTAATTTAACAATTGCAATGATTCACTTAACAACTGTGGCAAGAAAGGTACCGTGAAATGGAGCAAAATTCCTTTAACAACTGTATTGCAACAGACATTTGGGGCTCCATTGTGGTCATAAGTTGAGGGCTACCTATAGTCGAATAGGAAAATGTTCTGATAGGAACCCTGGATTGAAAAGTGTCTTATTTCTTTCCCTTCTCTTGCTAGCTCTGCAGCCTGAAGGTAGAAGTGGACATGGAGAAAATTGCAGCAGAAATTGCGCAGGCTGAAGAACAAGCCCGTAAGCGGCAGGAAGAAAGGGAGAAAGAGGCTGCAGAGCAAGCTGAACGCAATCAGACCAGCATGGGCACTGAGGAGGAGCAGGCAGCCAGCAAGGCAGAGGAGAAAAAAGAAGAGGGAACTCCTCCCATGGAAACAGGTGATTGGAGTGTACGGTGACCATCAATCACATATCAGAGATGAAAAGAAAATAGTGCATTTAAAAAGGATCTTTGGGGGAAATTAATTTAATAGAGGACAAGTTTATAAAGTAGACTCTTTTTTCAGCCATGTGCATTGCATATGGAGATTTGTTTTTCAGAAATTGTTCTCTTGCTTCCTTCCATAGATATCAAATAATCAACCTTATCTTTTTCAGAGATGATAATTTTTAAAACCTTTATATTTTCAATAAAAGTAGAAAATTGTGAAGGGTTCCCTGACATCATAGCCCTCCCAATGCCTAAGAAGCCAGAACTTCATTTCAGAAAAGTGGAATTTGCCTTATCTCAGATGGACAATTTGGGACAAGGGAGAAGACCACTCTTCATGAATGGGTGTATCTTGTATCTGTTTAATATCTGATTCGTATCTCTGATCTCCCCAGTAAGAGCTGTTTCCAATTTACCAAATTATTGAATTTGGCTCAGGGGTGAAATGCTCCCGGTTCGCTCATACCTGTCGGTCGCCGTAGAGCCGGTCGCCAAGGTAGTGCGAGGCACCGCCCACCCACCCGGACGCCGCCATTTGGGTTCTTTTACCCTCTGCGCATGCGCAAAGCGTTCTGTGCATTCGCAGAGGGTAAAAGAACCCAAATGGCGGCGTCCGGGTGGGTGGGCGGCACCTCGTGCTACCTTGGCGACCAGCTCTACGGCGACCGACAGGTACGAGCGAATCGGGAGCATTTCACCCCTGATTTGGCTGTATTTTAGTATACAGGTATTCATTTAGCAACCACTCAAAGTTACAACAACACTGAAAAAGTCCTCACACTTACACTACATCACTACATATCCAAGGTCACATAATCAAAATTCCGGCGCCTGGCAACCAGCATATATGTGCAATGGTTGCAGTGTCCCAGGATGATGCGATTACCATTTGCAATCTTCTCAGCCAGAAAGCAAAGTCAAGGGGGAAGATGGATTCACTTAACAACCTCATGGTTGACTGCAGTGATTTGTTTAACAACTATGGCAAAAAAAAGATCATAAAATTGGGTGTGACTTACTTAACAACCATTTTATTTAACAAGGGACATTCTGGTCGCAATTATAGTTGTAAGTTGAGGACTACACACACACACACACACACACACACACACACACACACACACACACACATACATACGACAGAATGGTCTGAAGAAAACATTAATCATTGAGCTAACAAGATGTATGCCTGATAGTTTTTAAGACTCCCTTTTTTTATCTGCCTGCTATTCATTTTTTGTCTGTTCTCTTGTTCTTGAAAAATATTCTAGTAATTCAAATTAAGAGTCTCACAGCATTTGTGTGTGTGTGTGTGTGTGTGTGTCTCTGTGTGTGACAGAAGAACCTCCTCCAGAAGAAGCTATTGAGAATCAGCAGAATGGTGAAGGGACGTCCACTCCTGAAGACAAGGAGAGTGGGCAAGAAGGTGTTGAAAGCATGGCAGAGGAAGGAACAAGTGATAGCAATACTGGTTCAGAAAGCAATAGTGCCCTAGCTGAAGAACCCCCAGCTGACCCAATAACTTCAGAAGATGGTGAAAAGAAAGAGTAAAAAAAAAGTCACTTCTTTCCATATAGGTCTTCCCTTTTTCAAAAGATTCGTGAATTGTGGTGGAGTTGATATGTAAGCTGTCATTAGTATTGTTTTTTGTAGGTTGTTGCACAATATAATCCATGCATTTTTTTAATCTATATGCTATGATAAAAACATTATAGTTACCGAACAATATGATTTATAAGAATAGCATCATATTTCTTAATTTAGCTTTATGATTTATTTTGTTATTTTCCTATATCTAAGCCTTTGAAAAGTTAGCTTGTTCTTGGTTAATAGTGGACCACTTAGGGTGAGATTTATGTATTCCGAATTATAGCTTCTTTCAAACCTGATCAATATTATTACTTATAGAAACTATAGAATTTAAATAACTGCTCATTTTCAACAAAAATGTCCCATTTTTACTATATCCAAAACAAGTGCTACATTGAACCATGCAGTTCATTCAAAATCAATTTTTTTCTGCCTCTCCAGAATATTTTTTTAAAATATTAATTTTAAATCTATGTTAAAAATAGTATGTTCAACTTCACAAAAGAAAAAAAAGCATCGAAACAAATACATAAAAATCATAGGATGCCTAATTCTCCTTATAGTTCCCTGTTTTGGGATCTATAAAAGAAAGACACCTGCACTGTTGCATATGCTAAAGACTTTCAGCACTAAAAGCCAACATTGATAAAATGATATTCCTAATTTCTATAATTTCTAAACCCCAAAAGCTTTCATCTGTCATTCACTGCATAGCTTACTTGTTTGCTTTATTATTTTTTCTCCCTTGCAGCAATTCAGGTTCTTGTGCAAGCAGAACACAAATTCTCCCAAGGCACATGACTCTTTAGGCCATTCTTGTCCAAAATATAATTGCGTTATTCACCTTCATTATGTTCAGAGTAATGTGCGATTCTTTTTTGAGGGCTCTCTTTCCCCCCCCCCCCTCCAACAATACTCTTTGATGCCTTGGTTAACAATGATTTTATGTGTGGTAGAACATAATTCTTGGCAGTTGCTTAAAGCCTTATCAAGCTTTTCTCCTTCACATCTGTACCAAGCAGTAAAAGTGTAATGTAGTCTTCACTAAACTTCACTCTGACAATGGAAGCCCGAAATATTTCTTGCACCTTCATGTAGTTTTCTTTTTAAGCATGAGCCACTGAAATTTTGCTTTATGGTTAAAATCTCCAAGGAATTTAAGTAAAAGATGGTAACTTTAACTAAAGAAAGGCACTAGATTTTGTAGAAATTTCCTAATCCATTGTTGGTTTACAGATTTGTAATGGCTTTTGTTTAGATTCTCTCTTTTTTACTCTGTTTATTCAAAATGTTTTTTTGATATAATAAACCAGTACTTGTTTTCAAACAGTGAAACAACTGCAATAGTCTGTACTTGTCTTGGACACATTGATGGTAAAGTGCTGTTTTCTTGCAAAGAGAGAACCTAGAACAGAGATTAAAAAAAGCAGAACTCCTTGCAGTAAACCAACATTCATTGGTGCCAGTCCAGTCCTGGGACATGATGGTAGGGGAGAATATATTTAAAATATGTCCACTCAGTTCAGTGAGAAACTGCTGAGCCTCATAGTTGTGGTTGAGCCAGAACTATTCACAATATTTGTGAAATATTTTTCAGTATTCCAAATAAGTACATGTCTTTCTCCTTATTTGTTTTGCATTTTTAAAATTTGTTCTTTGCAGAAAAAGGTTTGTATATGTTTCCATAGTTTTCTCTCACATCTGTTCCCAGTTGGCTTGCTGTTGATGATACATCAGCCAAATCTGATGCGCTCTGCAAAAACAACTTTTTGGAATTTTATTCCAATTACTGAGTGGTCCTGAGTTGTCTAGTAAGTAGTTTCCCCGTGTCCATAATACGTTTTTAAAAAACACTAAGCAAAACCCTAAATATTCTCCCAAGGAAATGTTAGGATCATAATTGTGTCCCATTATACTCCCCAAGTCAAAACAATATATTTTTGACAACTGTGTCAAGACAACCATTTAGACCAGCAAAAACCTGCATCAGTGTAAAAATATAATTTGTTCGATTGAGGTAATAAAATAAGCATCTTGGTTGCAAATGCTTCCTAACTTTGGCACGGTGTCTTGGCAATAAGATAAATGAGTTGGAAGAAATAGGGATTGGATTTGCGTAACACACTTCAAATGATTATTAATATACCCATTTTCTTAGTTTGCACAACACATTGAATCATAAATTAACCAAACAAACCAACATGCCAAACCACAAAAGAACATGATTACAATTAGGATTGAGAAAGCTTATACTATTGTTTGAATGTATTCATTAAATCTAAACGCTCAGTTAAGCTATGTGAAACTACCTACAGAATGAGGCACATAGGACAGTAGTTATCTAAACCTGAAAATGAGGGCTTTGATCTTATAGTTGAATTCTGTATTGTGGATGCAGGATTCATCCACATGTCTAAAATTCTCGTTAAGGATCTTCTGTATCTTTCCTCTTAAAATTCTTCAAGCGGCAGGCAAGTGCTTTTGGTACAGTAACCCTGAAAAGCTTGAGACTGTCACCTGCAAGATACATATTTTTTAATGATGAATTCAATTTGTTCAGTAAAAGATTGTGTCATGATGCCCAACCCAGATTACATTCCTTTTTGACTTACCAAAAACAAGTACTAGGGTAATTTGTGTCCCTCCACCTACTCTAACTTTCTTGCCTCACTTCTTTTCCCAAGAACCTCAAGGCAATGTACATAGTTTCTTCACTCCACTTCTAAACAATTGTGTAAAGTAGGTTAGACTGTGAGAAAGAATGAATAACTTGGCCCAAGATCACTCAGTAACTTTCATGGTGGATTAAGAATCTAAAATGTTATCACCCATAGTCATAGCTTGATACAGTAACTCAGTCTTCCTTAAACCAAATTCTTCCAAATGTTTGGTCTGTAACTCCTATCGTTGGTCATCGTGGCTGCTCATGATGGAAACTTTAGCCCAAAATAATAGGAGGAATGCAGATCAATGAAAGATGCTCTAATCATTGTACCATGCTGTTCTCCTAATTCTATAGATGAAGATTTATTTTTGGTGATACTTATGTTTATAATACTTTCTGTTCTGTAAGAGCCTATGAAGTAGTTGTATCGTTTTGCACAATTGCTCCTTGAAAGTTGGGTGTGGAGTAAATGATTTTTTGTAAGTACCTGAGGCAACTTTCAAAGTGTGTGTGTGTTCTTACGTAAAACCCCAGGAGGAATTGGCTCCTGAAGACAGTTTAAATCCATGCTATCAAAAATTTCATTAACATTCTCTCCACCCAAAGCTCTAGTAGTCTTGTTCCAACATGTTCCTGTTCTATCTTGACTTCACAAACTTCAGGTATACTCAATATGGGTTTCTGTTCCTGGTTCTCTCCCTCCCCCCCCCCATATATGACAGTCATATAGGAGCCAGATGAAGTTATGTAGTAACATCAAACTAGTCTGCAGTATCAAATTGGATAGAAGGGAATTAAGAACAAATGATGAAATTAAGAGTAATTTAGGACATTTGTGGTTTTGCCGTAAGGGTTGAAACTGGTTGTGTTCAATTGTCCAAGATCAAAGTGAAGATTTACGTGGGAAACTCTACGGAATCTTATATATGTAAATGTAAATTTGAAGCAGGGAAATGATTGTAATCCATTGATTTTTTTTCCCATGCTTAATGTCCAGAATTAAATATGCTTATTGACTTTATGATGATCTAGAGCAGTGATGGCGAACCTTTTTTTCCTCAGGTGCCGAAAGCGCACGTGTGCCTGCTATCACATGTGTGTGTGCCTGCACCCATAATTCAGGGGGTGGGGCATGCCCCCCACATGCCCCACCCCCTGTACTCCCTGAAGCCACCTGGAACTAAAAATGGGCTGTGGGGGGGGAGCGCTGCACCCCCCCATGCCCCGTTTTTGTGCTAGCAGGCCTCCTTGAAACCTCCTGGAACTAAAAACGGGCCACGGGGCGGTGCCGCACCCCATTTGCATGCGCACGTGACCCCATCCCTCCTCCCGCGCATGCATGCCCATCTCCCGGCAGAGACCTAAAAATCAGCTGGCCAGCAGGAGGCGCGCAGGCATGTGTGGTGGAGCTTACCTGGGCGTTGTCTCGCATGCCCGCAGAGGTGGCTCCGGCACGCGTGCCATAGGTTCGCCATCACGGATCTAGAGTTTCCTTGACATTTCTTAGGATATTTAGATGGTAAAAGAACAAGATCAAGGGAATGGATAACTGGTCAGTATGAAGATTTTAATAGTTTCAAAATAGGGTGTTAATTTTTACAGATTCCTTTACATGTTTTTGAATACATATTTTTGTTTTTGAATACATATGTTTGAAAGTGCATCCTCTGAATGCAAACAGGCATCCATGATTCTTACAGTTGCAAGAAAAAGTATGTGAACCCCTTGGGATTACGTGGAGTTTTGCATGAATTGGTCATAAAATGTGCTCTGAACGTCATCTAAGTCACAACAATAGAAAAACACAGTCTGCTTAACATAATACTACACAAACATTAGATGTTACCATGGTTTAATTGAACATAACATGTAAACATTCACAGTGCAGGGAGGAAAAAGTATGTGAGCCCTTAGCCTAATGACTTTTCCAAGAGCTAATTGGAGCCAGGAGTGAGCCAACCTTGACTCCAATCAGTGTGATGATATTGGATGTGTTGCTGACAGCTGTCATGCCATTTAAAAACACACACGTGTTTTGGGTTTACTGGTTTGAAGAAGCACTGTCTGATGTGTACCATGCCTCGCAGAAAAGAGCTCTCAGAAGACCTACAATCAAGAATTGTTGACTTGCATGAAGCTGGAAAGGGTTACAAAAGTATCTCCAAAAGCCTTGATGTTCATGTGTCCACGGTAAGACAGACTGTCTACAAATGGAGAAAGTGTAGCACCGTTGCTACTTTCCCTAGGCGTGGTCAGCCTGTAAA
>QLTV01001993.1:394654-409738 GCA_003457575.1 Thermophis baileyi
GTCATTAGGCTAGGGGCTCACATACTTTTTCCTCCCTGCACTGTGAATGTTTACATGTTATGTTCAATTAAACCATGGCAACTTCTAATGTTTGTGTAGTATTATTTTAAGCAGACTGTGTTTTTCTATTGTTGTGACTTAGATGACGTTCAGAGCACATTTTATGACCAATTCATGCAAAACTCCATGTAATCCCAAGGGGTTCACATACTTTTTCTTGCAACTGTATATGGCTTTCTGAACTTCAGAATAACAAGAGTTGGAAGAGACCCTGTAGGTCATTTAGTACAACCCCCCACCGAAGCAGGAGACCTACACCATTTCTGACGGCAGTCCAGTCTCTTCTTGAAATCTTCCAGTGATGACGCTCCCACAACTTCTGAAGGCAAGCTGTTCCATTGGTTGATTGTTCTCACTGTCAGAAAAATTCTCCTTATTTCTAGGTTGAATCTCTTGATCAGTTTCCATCCATTATTCCTTGTTTGGCCTTCAGGTGCTTTGGAAAATAGCTTGACCTCTTCCTCTGTGACAGCCCCTCATGTCTCCCTTGGTCCTTCTCTTCACTAGGCTAGCCATGCCCAGTTCCTGTAACTGTTCTTCGTATGTTTTAGCCTTCAGTCCCCTAATCATCTTTGTTGCTCTTCTCTGCACTCTTTCTAAAGTCTCAACATCTTTTTTAAGAGCCGAGGTGGCGCAGTGGTTAGAGTGCAGCACTGCAGGCTACTTCAGCTGACTGCTAGCTGCAGTTCGGCGGTTCAAATCTCACCGGCTCAAGGTTGACTCAGCCTTCCATCCTTCTGAGGTGGGTAAAATGAGGACCCAGATTGTTGGGGGCAATATGCTAACTCTGTAAACCGCTTAGAGAGGGCTGTAAAGCACTATGAAGCGGTATATAAGTCTAAGTGCTATTGCTATTTTATAGTGTGTTGACCAAAACTGGATGCAGTATTCTAGGTGTGGTCTTCTTCTATATGTTTCCAAATAATTTTGCAATGCAAGAATATATTTTGCTTATTTAGAGCTGATTTTTCCCCCTTCATGCCAAAGTAATTTGGCTGTTTTGGGGATATAATGCTATTTTTCATGCCTATGTTGACTTAGTTGCTTGGCTCCCTAATTTATGTCTTGGGCCAGTGTTATATTATGGAACCATTTGCCATCATCTTCATGGTAGGCAACCTACTGCACCCAATAATTTTTGATACTCCCCTCAAAAGCCAATTATGATTCTCAGTATTTAAGTTAACATTTTATTTTTTTCATTTTCTTTTGAGATTAGTTAAGCTGAAAGAGGAAGAGAGAATTCAATATATGAGGCTTAAGAAAAAAAGTGATATGACATACCCTCTTTTTTGCTTTCACTGTTTTCTTTCCCATTGAGTCTGTTATGACAAGACATACATAAATACTCAGCCAAATTTTAAATTATTATTAGTCATCCGTGAGCTACCTAGAAAACACAGAATGTCAAAAACATACCATTAATACTTTTGGACAAGGGCAAGAACCAGAAACTGTTGAAAACCTCAAAGTTACTGTACTCACCTAAGGATACCTCTACCACCAGCAACAGCTTGAGTGCAAAAGAAAGCAGATAGAGGATCTAAAAGATTACTGTTTCTTAAATTTATTCTGTCTTTAAGTAAATAAACATTGAAAGTGCAGATTTCAAACTTAACAGTAAAAGCTGCTAAATCTTTACAGTACAGCTGGTTTTTACAAAAAAGCTCTATAATTAATAAATTAGTTAAGATCATAGCTATGAGCACTTCTGATTTATAAACTACTCATTTGATATTTAGATATATATATATATATTCTAACTGAAATCAGAATTTACTTTCAGCTTGATTATAAAAGTTTAACAAACACTTAGAAAATAATGAATTTTGCCCAAAAGGTGATGTCCGATTAGCAAAAAACAGAATGATTGAAGTCATTTCCAATTCAGTCATTTGTTTTTAGGGATGACATTTAATGATTTTTAAGAAGAGAAATGCTGGTCCTAAACCAGCTTAAAATTATATCATTCCATTTGAAAGATTTAGTCTTAGCTCTAAGCATGTATAACACAGATTGTAGGGATTGCTTAGTAATAAAGACAGGTATCTTGTAAAACAATTTATTTACTTTAAATATTCAACAACTAAGCTGGTTTTACAGCCGAGTTCTCCAGCTAAGTTCAAGTTTAGTCGAATGTAATTTCAAACAAGCAAGAGGAATATCACATTCTTCGTACTTCTGATTCTAAGGAAAAGGAATGGAAATGTTGAGGACTACATTTCCAGTTTATACTGGAAATTAGGTGAATATCTCTGTACAACAGCAAAACTTTTGAGATGCTTCTTTGAAGTATTCTTCCATAGATTGCAATAATCATTTGTGGCCCCATCTTGGGGGGGAGGGGAATCTAGGGTTGAAACCCAGAGAAATTCTTTCTGGGAATTTTTTTCTGGGGAAAAAGGTTTTTTTTCTGTGAAGGCAAGAAAAGCCGAACTCATGTTTTCTTCATCAACCTTTTACAGAATTGCTGAACAGGAGCTTCTACTATCAAGGATACCATATGATTAAAAGCAGCTCTCACCTACATGCAGTACATTCATCCTTGAGATTATTGTCCTGCATAATTTACATTTTCCCCCTCCCCCTTAATCTCATTATTTATCAGAACACCTTGGCTGCCTATCATATGAATACGGCCTTAAACGGCCTTGACAGGAGTATACTGGAGTTTTAAGGGTCTCATTTCATAAGCAACAGCATTCCTGGGAAAATAACTCCTTAATTTATTACATTGCATAAACTTAAAAGAATGCAAGAATGAAGAAAAAAGGTTCAAAATGCAGAATAAAAAATAAAACATAAGCAAAAAACATTGTGAAGGTGAATTTGAGGACACATTCCCCATTCCCCACATTCTTTTCCCCTCAACTGCTAACCACTATAATATTAATGTTATGGTTTTAATGTGTAATATAAACAATGGGGTTTTTGCTCATATCAGTTTACATAATTTCATCTCTTGTTTTTAATTAGTCGCTTGACTCTTTTCTTAGAAGCCATAATTCAAATGCCTGAATCTGTCTTGCAGTGTAATGTGTCATCTATAGAGAATTCCTGCTTGAACTTGGTTAAATGTCTATTATGAATCTATACAGTAATTTAATCCCATACAATGTCATATTCATCAAGAGCCAGTTTGGCATTAGTGGTTAAGGCTTCAGGTTAGAAGGAGACCGAGTTTTAATCCAACTGCCTTCTTGGGCATGAAGCCAGTTGGGTGATCTTGGCCAGTCACGTTCTCTCAGCCCTAGAAAGAAAGTTATGGCAAACCACTTTTGAAAAGTCTTGCCAAAGAAACCCCTGCAGGGATTTGTCCAGGCACTCTCCAAGAACCAAATACAATTGAACAGAGGGGGAAAAAATCAGGAGCATCACATTGTGGCAACAAGGGAACTAGACTCTACAATAAATTCACACATTTATTTTGCCCTCACATTTACACCAACAGCACCTCTGGATTCTACATAAGACAAATGAAACAAACTGCAAAAAAATTGATGGACACAAGTGACATTAGGACTCAATCAAGGACAATTATCAGAGCACTTCAATATTTCAGAACACTCTGTACCAGATCTCAAAGTATCTGTTTTAGAAAAGTAGGGCATCAAAGCACCATCAAACAAGAAATTGTTAAATGCACAAATTTTAAACTCTTTCAAGCAATTTTAGAAGGTCTCAACAAACAAAAGTTTTTAACACAATTGCTCATGTACTTGTGATGTACAGCTATGATCTGTAACCTTAATCTGCTTAATCAAACTGTCTTTCTCCCAACATTCTGGACCACTACCATCAATTTCAAACTCGCATCAATCTAGGTACTCTAAACATCAGACATGACATGAAAGAAGGTACCAGATTCCTTAGTTTTTGCTATCATAGGTTAACAAAGCTCTCCTTTTACAAGATCCCATAGTGGGCTTTATCCTGCATTTGAAACTGTGAGGTGTTTGTGCTTATAAAAACTTCTGACCTACTTGGTCAGAAAAAACAACTAAAACTATTTTGGAAGACTGGATGCCTTATATAGACTTTTTGCTAAAAGAAGAAAAAAAGTACGATTTATCGGTTTGATGATATTTTAAAAATGTGGATTAGGGGCATGAGGGATTTATAGAATATCCAAGAGGGAGAAAGGATTATAAGATTGTAATTATCTGTTAAAGATAATGTCAGAAGTCATATTTCATAACTTTAATTTCTTTCTCTTTTTTTGCACTTTTTCTTTTTTAGATTTGTCTTTTACATTTTGTAAAGTTCTCAATAAATATAACTTTTAAAAAATTGAGTCTTGGCTCAGTAAAGAGATGTCTTGCAGCCATTTCCTGCTTTTTTTCTCCATCAGATGACAGTTCTGCTTTATTTCTCTAACTCTGGAGAAATACTCCATGAAAGTCCTATGACATCTCTCCCTCCCTTGCTACCAGCTTGGAACTTTTCTCTTATTCTTTTGTTCGTATCAAAATGTTTTGAGCCCTGGTGCATCTTATCTTAGGGAAAATGGCTTTTCTGATGGCCATGTTATGAGTTTTCAGAGGTGAAGAAAAACAGTCTTGCAAGAAGAGTCTTCCTTACTTTTTTATAGGGACAAATTAGTTATAAACTCAGACATTTCCTTCCTTCCAAGGACAACTTTGGTATTCCACTTGAATAAAGACTTCATATTGCCTAGCTTTTTTCACATCTGCCCAATGCCTTTGGAAACATTACTTCATTCTTTAAATGGAGATCAGGTTCTTGCATTTTATCTGGACCCCACAACAGTATTTCACCTAGGCCAACATTTATTTCTGGCCCTCCAAATTCCATCTAAAGGATATGGACTGCCCCTTTCATTAGTGTTGCTCCAAAAGAATACTGTCAATCTTTAAGCTTTGCTTCTAGATGGGATCCCCTTCCAATGCAAGCTACCTCCACAAGAGCGGCAGCAAAATCAGCAGCCTGTCTCCTGGATATTCCACTACTAGAGTAGTGCCCATCAGCGACATTGTATCAACCATCTATCTTCATCAAGCATTTTAAATTGGGACTGCTCCTGAAAATGCCCAATCTTCAGCAGAGCTATCCTCTCTTTAGTCACCTAGTAACAATCAGATCCTCTTAGCATGTGCCTGAATCACCACAATGAAGAGTTATTACCTGCAATTGCAATTCTACAAGCAGGCATCTATGAAGTGACACAGTCTGTGCCCTGTACCCTGCTCAATTTCAACTATCCCCATTGATTGTTCCAGTCAGAAACTGAAAAGGGTCAACAGTGTACTTAGTTTTATGATACACATGCTGGACAGAATTTCCACAATGAATTCTCTAAGCTATAGAAGATTCTGAATGGAGCTCTGCCCACTGAATTCAATCTTATAAATTTACAAGTGACTGGAGTTACAGATAAGTGGTTAGTATTACGTTTCCCTTATAAATGCTCTAGTTTGGGGGGGGGGATTCCCTTATCCTGTATAGTCTAGAAGCTTCCTTCCAAACCTACTGATTCTTCACTTTATCAATTCTCCACAAAACCCAAGAATTTGGCAATATCTGTAGCCCAGATTTCTTAATTGCGAGCTGCTGCCTTTTATTCAACTGCAGTTTTTCATTTTCAACCAATACCTTTCTTTACAACAAATGTTAATTAACTGCAATTACTGGGAGAGATGAAATGTTTCACTGAAAAGGGTGTGTAAGAAAAGGAGAGAAAATAACACATTTTTTTCATTTTCCCACAATAGAAGTGATGAAATAAAGTGTCCCAAACCTGCTAAAAACTGCCTGGATGAAATTATCAAGTGAGTGGTTAAGCCGTTAGTCGCCAAACTTCAGTAACACAAGATCAACCTGTCAAATGAGTCACAACAGTATTCGTGCTGATAATGGGCTGATGTTATCATAGCTATGGTTAAGATTATCATAAACACAGACAAACTCTGTAAGGCCTGGCATGCAATCTTGGTGCCTGTCCCACATCAGTAGTCTGGTATTTTGTAAGGCACACCTACGCCAGGTAGGCTTAAAGGCATGCAGGTGATACAGCCCCAAACATTAGTACCCAAACAAGGAAATATAAGGATTGAAATTTCTGGCTGGTTTAATTCCCCCAGTAGCCAGACAGACTCTGGAAAATTAAAAAGCAGGACATGAAAATAATAGCCATGTTCTATCTATTCCATCAATAACTGGTATTGGGAATCAAATGGCCTCTCAGTATTAAATCCCAAAAGTAAATTAAGCCACCATGATTTATCCTTTCCAAATTCAATATAATCAATGGCAAAAAAGCAGAACCAGTGAGCATTATTTTGATTGGAGCAGTTTAATAATGTTTCAAGTCAAGTATAGTTCAATGGCTGACTTTGAAGAAGCTCTTACACAGGATTGTGGTAAGGATAAAAGAGGAAGGAAAAGAACTATATACGCTATAGAGAGCTTCAAAAGAATATAAACACTGATAGGCCTTGTCTTACAACCATTCATTTAGTGACCATTTAAAGTTATAACAGCACTGAAAAAAATGACTTATGACTGTTTTTCATACTTATGACCCCTGAAGCATTCCTATGGTCATGTGATCAAAATTCAGATGCTTGGCAACTGACTCATATTTATGACGGTTGCAGTGTCCAGGCCATCATGTGATCACATTTTATAACCTTCTGACAAGCAAAGTCAATGGGGGAAGCTAGATTCACTTAACAACCATGTTACTAACTTAACTGTAGTGATTCACTTAACAACTGTGGCAAGGAAAGTTGTAAAATGGAGAAAAACTCAGTTAATAACTTTCACTTAGCAACAGAAATTTGGGGCTCAATTGTGGTCTTAAGTTGAGGACTTACTTGTACAACAAATAATTAACTAGACATTGTATAAATGACTGTTTTGCTGGTTCTGTCCTGAATCTCCTATCCTGAGTCTATCAGTTTCACCAGTGTCCCCTGCAAGTCAGCCTTTTCCAATGAAATGCTTTTCCAGCCATGTTGGACTACAATTCCCATAAACCTCAGATAGCTCATCCACCTGTTGGTTAGGGAATGCAGATGTGCAGGCTATCACATTTGGAAAGCAGTAGATTAGGGAAGACTCTTTTATGATTACGAATGTTACAGTAGAGAGACAAGAAAGCTACATTCATGCCCCCATTTTATAATCATTTTATAATATAATTCTAAACTTTTAAATATTTGGATGGTAAGGTTTTGTGGAAAAGAATATGCTCCATCCTGCATACACCCTCCCATTAGATACTCTTTTCTGCAACTTATGCAGCTCTACAGCATTCACAATATTTGAAATCCAGGTTCCATTTTAATTGGTAAAAAACAATTTTCTTATTTTTCAATCCTCCTCCTGGCCAGCGTTTATTGAGTTGACTTGATTGTTAGATATCCTACCAACATAGTGTCTGAGCCAGAACAATGTGACACTCTCTTGGTGGCTTTGTAGGCAGTATGGCAGAGAGAGAAACATTATGAGCTGAGAGCAATTGTTTTTAAGTAGGGATGACCCAAAAGTATTACCTCCAGAAGCAGGGGGAGAATGTATAGCATCTCTCCCCAATCCCTTCCCATTCCTTACCTAGTGGTGGCAGCAGCAGCAATGCCACTCACCTTCAACCAGATCCCTTACCTATATCATAGGGGATCCATGATGTGCTGGCCTCAGAGCAGTGGTGAAATCCAATTTTTTTTTACTACTGGTTCTGTGGGCGTGGCTTGGTGGGCGTGGCTTGATGGGCATGGCAGGGGAAGGATACTGCAAAATCCCCATTCCCTCCCCATTCCTGGGGGAAGGATATTGCAAAATCTCCATTCCCTCCCCACTCTGGGGCCAGCCAGAGGTGGTATTTGCCGGTTCTCCGAACTACTCAAAATTTCCGCTACCGGTTCTCCGAACTACTCAAAATTTCCGCTACCGGTTCTCCAGAACCTGCTGGATTTCATCCCTGCCTCAGAGGCTGTCTGTATTAGCAGATTATGTAGTTCCTTAACAAAGCAAAACAAGAGGTCCGCTCCAAGGACCTCTTCAGAGCAATACATATAGGCAACATGCAGGTTGTTGTGCACTTCGATCCAATGAAAGAGCTGCTCTGAAAGGTAAACCAGAAGGATATCAGGTGGCATCTTGGTCCCACTCACCTGTCATCTCAATCCACCACCTAAAGTAGGCATTTAGTCACTTGGGCCAGCCCATCTTTTAGCATCATTGCTAAAAGCAGCAGTAAAACTTTACTTTTTCCCAAAAAGCCTGCTAGATGGCGCTAGCACAACACTCTTGAGGATGCTTCACATCATTAAAACAGCTTCATCCCCATCTAGTGGCATAATGCTGTGAATTTATTGCTGGGAAATTTATTTTTGCAGACAAAAGATCATTGATATAATTCCATACCAAAAATCTGGTTCTTTTTCATTTTCTAAAATACCTCCACCTCCTCAAATCTGTATGTTTAGAAATATTTCAAGCCTACTCACTTTTGCCATTGAGTTAATCTAGGAGAGCTAGTATAGTCCAGGCAGTGGAAAAAACAGTGTTTCTCAACCTTGACGTGTTTAAGAAGTGTGGACCAACAGCCAGAAATTCCCCATTGAGCAGCACATATCTTAAAGTTGCCAAGGTTGAGAAACACAAGGTTACATTAATGGATTAAGAGAGGGAGATGCAGGTTTTAGTCCAAATTATATCCCAGCATAGTTGTCATGGGAAAACTTTGAGCTCCTGAAGGAAAGGCAGGATAAGAAATAAATGTCTTGACTGATTTGTATATAGAAAGAGTCATTGAACTGAATTGGGAGATAGAGAACAAGTGAATGTCTTAGAGCCTTTACCCCTAAGCAGCACAGCACCTTGGGCCACTCCTCATAGCAGCTTTGAGCTAAAATCATATCAAGGCTCGATCAAGGATCGAATAGTATCACGGAGACGTCAGTACAGAATCAGAACCTCCATCTGTCTTTATATTACTGATTTTCTTAAAGCAGTATCTCTTTGCACATTTTGTATTTCTTCATCCTGAACTACAATTTATGAGATCAGCTAATAACAAATACATCTCCCATTATTTGTGGTCTCTGCCTAGTTTTCCTCCCCTTCTTTCTCAACCTTCTCGCAGTTTCTTACATGGTGTCCATAGCCCTGAGTTAATAAGCCCAAATGACTGGATTCATATTAAGTTAAATTGAAACCAGACCATGTTGTTCTGGGTCACATTAACATAGTGAGTAGATTCCCATATCTCACTAAGCCATGGTTTGTGTTTAAAGCAGCCTGTTCATACATACTTATGATATGGTATACTATATACCATAAATCATTATGCCTCAATTCATACATAATAGCTAAAGTACATTACATTAACCTTTAGCACACTGACATATTGGGGGGGGGGGGTTAATAAGGGAAATCATTCCAAACTTTTCAATGTGTGTTTTATGATTTCATAATTGGTTATGATGGAGCAATTATGGTATTCAACCGTATAGCTGCTGACCAAGCCTTTTACACGTTTTGCAAATCAACACATCTAACAGGTGGTAGATCTGGTCTACAGAAGAGAAGGAACAGAAAAAGGAGCTTCAGCTCATCACACTTGACTGAATGATTTGTGCATGTCATACTGCCACAATGAACACCTTGTACTGTGCAGTAACCGCAAACCCTACCGTGAAGGATCCTATGCAAAATTGTTTCTGTTGACAATGGTTATATAAGAACCTTCCCTTTTGGAGGAAATAAGAGATTTAAAGCAGAGACAGATTCCATGAATTATTATTTTTTTTTAAAAAAAAAGTTCAATTGGCCTAATAAAGGGGCTGCTTTTTTGGATTTTCCTCTTTCTCATGGCCTCAGAATAGTTACTGCTTTACCCAAAAGTATAAAGTGAAGATATATCAGTAAGAGATATAAGATGTCACAAATGGTTAGACCAAAACCATGATTTATAGTTTTGTCAGACGCCAAGATATGCATCCTTCAGGCTGGAATACAAGGATGTCACTATGCACAAGTAATCATTCTAATGTGGTCTCAAGATTGCTGCAGACGGCTATTATAGCTATATGCCCCCCAAAGCACAGAATTTATTTTTAAAATATCATTTCCTAGTCCAGCTTTCTCTAACCTGCTCCATCCGATAGAATGAGATGGCAACCGCAATTACAAGCCTAGGTGGTCAATGAAGTTGCAGTCCCAAGAAACTAAGGCAGTGCTAAGTGAGAGAAGAGGTGAAGAAAATCTCTTAACTGCTGTAATGACAGAAACCAGAGTCAAGAGGAAGTCAATTAAGTAGGAAGGGTTTATTGGTTTGCCACTCCTTAACACCTGGCAAAAATAAAGAAAATAGGGCCGGCAGTCATCTACATACATGTTTCCTCTATCCTCCCCTCTTCCTCTGCTTTCATTCTGACAGCAGCTTCTTTCACCTTTTCACAGCACTTATGGTTTTAGTTCCAAGAGGTCTTCTATTCATGACTTGTGAAAAATACAGCCCCCCCCCCGCCGCCACATCATCTGAAGCCTATATTGGGTTCTATATCTAAGGAGCTGCCACAAAGAAGAGGGAGTCAATCTATTCTCCAAAGCACCTGAAGGCAGGACAAGAAGCAATGGATGGAAACTGATCAAGGAGAGAAGCAACCTAGAACTAAGAAGAAATTTCCTGACAGTTAGAACAATTAATCAGTGGAACGACTTGCTTCCAGAGGTTGTGGGTGCTACCACACTGGAGATTTTAAAGAAGAGATTGGACAACCATTCGTCTGAAATGGTTATAGGGTTTCCTACCTGGGCAGGGGGTTGAACTAGGAAACCCCAAGGACCCTTCCAACTCTGTTATTCTGTTTTCTTTCTCATATCCAAGTTAAAGTAATATCCACAATCCTTAAAATGGCAGAAAACTATATCAACAAAAATTTGTGCCCCCCCCCATCTGATTAACTTTACCACAAGCACACCCCAAGTAACTTGTGCTGTCCTTATTTACATTGTTGAAGGCACATGTGGATTCCCTCAGATTTCTCTATCAGCCTTACTAGCCAGAAAATACCCATAAAATCAATCTCCGTGATATGGAGTGATGAAGGGGAGGAGGAAGAAAAGAGTTTTGAGAGATAGCTAGACTGGCAGATTTAACCACCAAAGTTCTCTTTGATTTGTTGCAAATATTTTGCATAGATGAGTTCAAAAGCAACTTATCAGCTAATGCAAACTGATAGTTCAGTTGTTTTGAGATAGGGGTTTAGCATTAACCCCATGTTCAAACAATAGCTGATAGACATAAGATAGAATTGTATTATGAAGTAATGGGAGAGAAAGCTGGCTCTTTCTTTTCCATTTCACTATTCATCTGTATCACTTTTATTCAGTGACTTTTAAGCCAATTCAGTCTTTGCGCTGAGAGAAGAAAAATATATCCATTGGAAAGTTGCAGGTAATAAGGCCTAGGAGTGGGCTTGCAGGCCTCACTGAACCAAAGTTTTAAACTAACATAATTGCAAAATGTACCAGACATATTTCTAATGTGCTGACTTGTGTGCTGCATTTTCTGCAAAATGTACTTGTACAGATATATTTAGAGCAGGAAGAATGAGATGGTGGGAAATGAGGAACAAGTGTCTGAGAGCTTCAAATGTACACGGGTGTTTACAGAAAGTGGACGGTCAGTAAGAAAGTAAGAAAGAACAAGAAAGTGGAACTATGGAATGCTTATATCAGTAAAAAAAGAAGGTATAAGAAATGTGGCTTGAGATGAGAATGGTGACCTTTGCCTAATAGCAATCCTTGAAGGAACTGCAATATCTGTGGACCCCATTGCAATGGCTTGTTAATGTAAGTGCACTATTGCTATTATATCTATTATATCTTTTGCTTCTGTTTTTTGTTCCAAATTATTAGAAACAATAAACCTCTGATCTTAAAGTAAGATTTATTGCTTGTGGTTTCATCTTTGGTTTTTTTATTAGAGTTTTCCTATGATAGCGCTGAATTAGCTTGGAGACCTGATAGACATGGAAAGCTAGGTTGAAAAGAATTGGACTCTCCTCTTGTCTAAAAGACAATGGCTGTAAGAGATAGTTCTTAAAGGGGAGATTGCTATGCCTGCCCCAGACTAAAGTGATCCATAGGGGCTAAGCTGATCTCACATCTGACTACACCATGGACAGACTAGTCAATAAAGCAGGTCAGATTGTAACCAGATTGTAAATCTTACATGGAGATAAGAGAAAAAACTATTTTACTATTGAAAACAACACAAAGGCTAAAGATAAAGGCTAAAGGCTATAATATCTCCATTTTTTTCAGATATCTCTGAAAAAATGTTGCTGGAGAATATGCTGAAGCTAGATGGAAGTGAAGAAAGACTCACTGAGAATCTTGGTTTGGGTTTTGGAATTAACATTGCCTAAATACCCCAGTATGCATTATTACTTAGTGAAGGGCTGAATTTTAATTGTCACATGAAAAGTAATGTATCGTTTTATTTATTTTTCCTAGGGCATTTTGCCTGACTTCTCTTTAGAAGGCCAGATCCTGAAGATGAAACTCAAATACTTTGGCCACCTAATGAGAAGGAAGGACTCACTGGAGAAGAGCCTAATGCTGGGAAAGATTGAGGGCAAAAGAAGAATGGGACGACAGAGAATGAGGTGGCTGGATGGAGTCACTGAAGCAGTAGGCGTGAGCTTAAATGGACTCCAGAGGATGGTAGAGAACAGGAAGGCCTGGAGGAACGCTGTCCATAGGGTCGCGATGGGTCGGACACGACTTCGCAACTAACAACAACAAAGCCTATAATGATTAACAATATCATTCATAAAGACAATAGTATTTTGTGTTTGTTATAAGACAAAAAAGCCCAAAACCAAAAGACTAAAATTTTTAGTCCAAGTGAGATTTCACACTAAGAATATGCAACTTCCCTTGTTAAAGAGCTACACAGCTATGTTCCATGTTTCAAGAGCCAAAATACAAAGTGACTAGGGCCAGAATCTACTAGACGTGTTCCAGGGCCTTTAGTCACTGTCAGTCTTAAGATACTGATTTTACTCCTTAATTCCGTCTGGTTTGGAATATGGAAAATGAATGCTGATAAGCTGAATGTGGCCTTTTAGGATATGCCTTTAGGATATTGGATGTTTCCCCCCCCCCCATCCCAGGATAACTAATTGTTTTTGGGTTCATTGGGTAAGAGGTTTAGAAGTGAAACCTAAAAAGGATGGGAAGAAAAAATTATGGCTCATATTTGAGTCGTGTCTCTCTACCAAGTCATATTCTAAGGTGAAGTGAGGGAGAGTCTCCAGACATGCAAATTTTGTATTATCAGCTATGGAGGTGTTATTGAGTTGCAGCAGGGATTCCCCCAAAGCTAGATGGAAAGAAAAAACAAAAGTATGGGTTGTGCAAGGTGATGATAGTGCTGCATAATTTAGCTTGCTAGCTCCTTGGAAAAATGAAGAGTTAAAACTTTACTGCAGAAAAGCTGAATGAATTGCATTACAATCAATGCCCGGCAACATTAAACATAGGTAGCACTAATAATCAGAATCACATGTAACCAATTTATTAATTTTATAAGAATTTTACAAAGTATTCACTGCAGTGAATTGTACACTGCTATTATGAACAATAAGAAGTTTACCCCTGTTACCATGAACAAATCTGTCTTGGTCACATACTAAAATATGTTTTTGGCAGGAATATGCCTTAGGGAATACATTTTATAACATGTGGTTATCATAACATGTTATGATAGCATGTTAAAATCTACCGGCTGTATTCCAGGTACATTAAGTGAAATCCAAACACTGATATGTATGATGTTTCACCATCTCCCTGGTAATATCAGCATTCAGCCTCCGGTAAGAATAATTCTCTTGATTAGAATGATTGGTCCAGTAGAGATAGGGTTTGTACCCAGATGCCTCACTGTATCAGTGAGATGGGCAGTATAGAAAATAAATAAGTACGTAAACAAATAAACATCTGAGCACTGAGAAGTTTCCCAATCTGTGAGCTGTATAACCCCACACCAACATGTCCTACACTTGAACTAATTGAAAATGGAGTTGTATTCCATTCTCCATCGTGGGTGGAGCTAACCTCCAAGAATGAGATGACACCGTCCCTTCAGCCAATGAGGACTGAGTCTGTCAAATTGTATATCTTCGTCCTCCTGCCTCATTATCCCCTCTTTGACTCAGTCCTCAGCCTGAACTGGACGTGTGAAATTTTTCTGCTCCCATTCTGTGAGGATTTCTCCACCTGTCATCGAGTTGTGAGTCTCCCCAGCTGACCACAGTCATCTGTCACTGGGTTGAGGGTTGTCGTTGCAGCGGCTCTAGCCGTTTGCTCCGACTTGAGCCGAGGGCCTTTACCTCAGGGGGGTTCCATTCCCTCCGTCCGCCTGTGGCCTTGACGAGCTTGGCTCGCTTTCATCTGAATACCGGCTCCTTTATACTGCAGTCTGGCCATCCATTTGGACTGTTCATTTCCTTGCCACAGGAGCGTTGACGCTCGAGTGGCCTACGACCAGAAGAGCTTCGCGCTCTTTCCGCTTGGTGGGGGCACAAGTATCGGCAGCCTGTGGACGTCTCCACCATCGCCCTCTTCCCCCCCCCTCGGCAGTGAGGTTTTGCCTCACGTACGCCGATCTGCCGCCTGCCAAATCGCCGCCTGCCTCCCGTTGTTCCGGAGCTGCCACGCTCCTAAAGGGACCGATTGCTGGGGCTTGACAGGCCGATCGCCCAGCTCCGCTCGTGCCGCCCGCTCTATCGCCGCCCGCCTCAGCCCGATATTTGCAGTTGCCGGATCCACCCCCCTGCTGCCATCGCTCCCAACTGCCGTGTTCGGGCATCGCATGGTGACAGTCCCTTGGGGCCTCTGTTCGAGGCGGCGGCCATTTTGAGGAGGGCTTGCCTTGCGGTGGCCATTTTGGACTCCTCTGTAATAGTGGCAGCCATTTTGAGGAGGTCTGTCATAGCGGTGGCCATTTTGGGGAGGTCTTGCCTTGCGGTGGCCATTTTGGGAATG
>QLTV01001993.1:413185-426160 GCA_003457575.1 Thermophis baileyi
TGTCATCAGGACCCTCCAGGCCTCCAGGAGGCCGTCTACCGAAAGAATATATTCGGCCACCTGGGCGACCTTTTGTGCATGGTGCTCTCGAATGGGGTACTCGCCAGTTGACCTTCCCATCGTCAACATCCTCGAGTTCCTACAGCAGGGCCTTGAGAAGGGCCTGACCCCCAACACTCTTCGGCGACAGGTTGCTGCCCTTTCGTTGGTGCTATCCTGTGGGTCCCTGGAGTCATTGTCTCATCATCCTTTAATGCGTAGGTTTGTGCGGGGGGCTGTCAATCTGTGCCCTCCTGTCATACATCGCTACCCCACTTGGGACCTCTCCAAGGTTCTTCTGTCATTGACTGGGGCCCCGTACGAGCCCTTGAAAACCACGTCACTCAGACTTCTAACCTATAAGGTGGCATTTCTGGTGGCTATTACATCCGCTCGTAGTATTTCTGAGCTGGCTGCCTTGTCGGTCCGGGGTGATCTCTGTGTCTTCCACTCTGACCGGGTGGTTCTGCGACTGGACCCCACTTTTGTACCTAAGATAAATTCGTATTTTCATAGGGTCCAGGACGTTGTCCTGCCCAACTTTTGTCCTAATCCTTCTCATCCACTGGAGAAGCAATGGCACAAGCTGGATGTTCGCAGAGCTCTTAAAGTCTACATTAAGCGGACTTCCACTCTCCGCAGGACTGAGGCGCTTTTCGTCTCTTTTCTTCCCGTGTCCCTGGGTCGGAAAGCGTCTTCCTCCACTGTTGGGCGCTGGCTGCGTAGCGTTATAGCCAAGGCCTATGATTTGCAGTCGCTACCCCGGCCTGCACGGGTAACGGCGCACTCAACCCGCAGCGCTGCCACTTCTGCCGCCTGGTCCACCCAGGCTTCCATCGAGGAGGTTTGCCGCGCAGCCACCTGGGCATCTCCTTCACCCTTCATCCGCCACTATAAACTGGACGTTTTTGCGTCGGTGGAGGCGGCGTTCGGACGTCGAGTTCTCCAGCATGTGGTGCCCCAGGACGGGGGAGTCCAGTCAATCTTAGCCCTCCCAACGGACACACGGCTTTGGTATGTCCCATTCTTGGAGGTTAGCTCCACCCACGATGGAGAAGGGGCGTTGGTCTTACCTGATACGCCTCTTCTCATAGGGTGGAGCTAACCTCCAATCCCGCCCTTAGTTTTTTGCTACTCTGACATATGGACTGCTGTTGTGACCTGCTGGACCTGCGGGGCGGCAAATTGTAATCTTGCAAATTGTAATCTTCTCATTGTGTCTTACTTTGGGAGCTTCACGACGAGTCTGTGCTTCATTCTTCGTCAAAGAGGGGATAATGAGGCAGGAGGACGAAGATATACAATTTGACAGACTCAGTCCTCATTGGCTGAAGGGACGGTGTCATCCCATTCTTGGAGGTTAGCTCCACCCTATGAGAAGAGGCGTATCAGGTAAGACCAACGCCCCTTTTACCTAGAAGTAGACAGTAGATTGTGGGCAAGGCCACCTGAACCATATTGATTCTTTCTCTATTAAAATCCACTTTATACTTATTGGACTTGGATTCAGATTGTTAATTAATTAACTTAATAAATTCTCACTGAAATCAATGGGGCTTAATTTGGACCCTTGATTTTCATCATAGAAGTATTTAAATTCAATTAAAATAATGTAGTTCAGACCAATTGGGTGGATTATAAAGTTGATTATGAACTGGTGGAAATGGCAAAGCTGATCAGTTTGGACAGAGGGGGGAAGGTGGCGCAGTGGTTAGAGTGCAGCACTGCAGGCTACTTCAGCTGACTGCTAGCTGCAGTTCAGCGGTTCAAATCTCACCGGCTCAAGGTTTCACCGGCTCAGCCTTCCATCCTTCTGAGGTGGGTAAAATGAGGACCCAGATTGTTGGGGGCAATATGCTAACTCTGTAAACCACTTAGAGAGGGCTGTAAAGCACTATGAAGCGGTATATAAGTCTAACTGCTATTGCTATTGTTAAATGAAAAAGGGTGGGGTTTTTTGGGGTTTTTGTTTTTTGAAAGATTGGAATTCTCATATGGACTTTTTGCTGAAAGAAGAAAAGATTGAATTGATCATTTGGGGTTTTAAATGGATGAAGAGGTTGGGGAAAAGATTAAGATGATAATTACTTGATAGAAAGGAGAAGAGAAAGCATAATTGTATGTTTTCTTTTTTCTTTTTCTTTTCTTTCTTTCTTTTTCTCCTTATCTTATTTTCTATCCTTTTTTATTTGTTTTGTATACTTTTACCATATTGAAAAATTCTAATGAAAATATATTTTTAAAAATAGATATTCTTTATTGAAAATATAAAGAGAGGGTTATTTATTTGTTATGCTTTTCAATCAGCTCTAACTCCTGGCAATTGCCTGCAGTTTTCCTGGCAATGTTTTCAGACAAAATTTGCCACTGCCTTCTTTCTCTGGCTAAGAAAGAGTGAGTGGCCTAAAGTCAGTTGGGTTCCATGCTGAAGGCAGGGCTAGAATTCACAGTCTTCTAGTTTCTATTCTGGTACCTTTTAATCACTATATCAAATTTGGTTAGGCTGTCACTGATTAAGAATCATAAACCTGGAGAGAAAAGTATGCTTGTAGATTAGATATTTTTATAGTTTCCTGATAAAACTTTTGGTGCATGTTGATAGATCCACTTCCTGCAAGTGGTTTTCTTTTTTCTTCTTTTTTTTTTCAGAAAAAAAACTAGAAGATAATAGAAAGGCATATTTTGCAAAAGCAGGTGTACTGTGGTTAAAGGAAAAAGCAAATACTGCAGCAGTAAACTGCTAAAAGCTCTGAATAATTTTTTTAACTGTGACAGATAAAGAAAAGGGCAAACAAAACCACATTGGTGCATAGAGATTGCAGAATGCAATATAAATCTTTCTTTGTCATTCCATGGTGAGATGATAAAATCATTTATGTACATCTATACCATTACAGTTATGCTTTTTATAGGAGCAGAGGCAAGATGCAAAAATATTGACTCACACCTCATGCAGGATTTTCCCTAAAAATATCACAGAATTCCTCAAAACAAATTATTTCTTGCACTTGGCCACATTATCAGAAGTTTAATTGTTTTAGTGAAGTTGCCACACTACCTGTGCAAAAATATTGTTTATTAAATTACAAACATTGATTTCTATCCATTTTATAGCACTTTTAGGGACTGTTTTTTAAAGGACCAGTAATGAGCAGAAACCACAGACTGGTGGTACATTGAGACCATCTACTGAAGTGCTAGAGGCCTAAGTTTGAAGATAGACCGCCAGGCAAATGACAAGGGTTTCATTTTGTTTTGAGGTATCACCTCCCAAAATAATAATATGTAGGTATGCCTGCATTTGTATTTATTTATTTATCAAATTTATATGGCTGCCCAACTTGCTCAAGTGACTATGGGTGGTTTAGAGAAACAAAATCCCACATACAAAACAGTTCCCACTCCCCTGGTAACAACAATCAAATAAACCACTTGATGGGTTCCATATCACCCTGGGGTCCCTAGGCCCACTGGCAAAATCATGGAAGAGTATCAAGTTTAAGACCAATCTTACCTCCGCATGGATGATGTTCCACAAGAAGGGCGCTATTAGAGAGAAGGCCCTTCTTTCTTGTTCCACTAGATCAGGGGTGTCAAATGCAGTTTATTTGAGGGCCGCATCAGGGTTGTGTTTGACCTCAGGGGACCAGGGTGAGCGTGGCCAGGGTGGGTGTGGCCAGCTCAATGTCACTCGTGTCGGGGGCGCCTGTGGTGGCCTGAATGCTCTGCCAGCGAAAACAGGCTCCCGAGCTCCATTTTCGGCTACGACGGCCTCTTGCAACCCTCTGCCAGAGGACTGTGGGTGGCCCTCCCAAGCTCCGTTTTCTCTGGCAGAGGCACCGCGGGCCAGTCCTTTGCTGTTTCCAGGGCGGCCCCGCGGGCCAGATCTAAGCACCTCATGGGCCAGATCTGGCCCCCGAGCCTTGAGTTTGACACCCCTGCACTAGATGGACCTCCCTAAGAGAGGGGATCCATAATATATCCTGCCTCTCCACTCTGGTGGGGTGGGTGTGCCTAACTCCACTGATTCAAAACTTGACATGAAACTTTTATGCAGCTATTCTGTTTTTCTCATCCTAACAAACTCCATCTCAAAAGAGGGAGGGAGGGTATATGTCAGCTCTTTTTTCACTTTACACTGCTACCAGAAAGCCTTGGCAAACCCCATAATTCCTTTTAATCGCATGATACAGGACTCATATTACCTAACAATCTATACTTTAGATAGTCTTATGGCTACAATTCTGGAAAATAGCAAGGTTATCTTACTCAATTCATCGAAGAGGCTTTGTGAATAAACTCTATACTAACTTCCCCACAATTTTGGAAGAACTCTATGTTCTTGTGACCAACTCAGCCTTTGTTAGTCATAAGTGGATGTCTTGGAGCTATTTCCTATTCTCAACAATTGGCTTTATTCCATTTCTTTTTTTTTAATATAATTTTTATTGAGCAATTTTAAAAACAAGATTAAAAACAACCATATATACAAAAATAACATAACATAACATAACATAACATAACATAACATCACACTACATAACATAACATCAAACAAAAAAGAAAAAAAAATAATAATAATTCCATTTTACAGCGTACCGTATCAGTGTACATTTGTGGTTTTTACACTTTAACTTATATTCTTCATCTATGCCTTATATTCCTAAAGGTTCTTCTTAATATCTAACATTCTGTCTAAATATATCCACCTATCACCTTATTTCCATACATCCATGTCAATAAATACATATATCAATACCTGTTTTAATCTCTTTATTGTCGTACTATTATCTATTGATTTTACTTTTATGTTCCAGCCAATTATACCATTTATTCCATATTTTGTAGTATTCTGAATCCTCTCTGTCGTGTATTTCCAAGGTTAGTTTGTTCATTTCAGCTTTATTCCATTTCATTTTACCTATTTCGTTTTACTCCATCCCCTTTTCTTAGAATTATTTCTGAGAAGCTTGCTCTTAGAAAACGAATATCAAAACAACCTTAATAGAGAAAAAGAAGAAAGATATTGAACAAGCATGTTCTAGGAAAGCCTCAGAACAACTGAAGATTGACAAGTTAATATTATCTGTGGACCAGATCTCAGTAAACAGGAATGATTTATTCACTTTAAAGTGGTCCCTAAATTTAATAGGAAGTGAACTTGAAGATTTATAGAGCAGTAGTAAAACAAATCCTCCCATTTCTTGAAAACAGCCTCACCGTCAGATAACCTATTAAACCACTCAGGCACAGAAGACCTGCACAAGAATTTAACAGCTGCTCTCTCAACCTGAACTGATGGCAAAACAGTCATTTTTTTAGAACAGTAATTTTTTATAGCCATTAAAAGAATTGACGCTCTGTACAACCTCATAAATCCTCTGACTGCAGTATAGTTGAAAGCCTATACTCTGTAGATGGGAGCAGACCAATTTATTGCTCCAGAGGGCAACCTGAAGCCCCCTTGATACCTCATCTCTCTCTTACGCCATGTAATTATGCTCTACATCAAAATCAAATAATGCTTATATGAGAAACAGTATTACTGATCAAGACAAATGTTGTTATTGTTGTTGTTCTTGACGAATGTATCTTGTCTTTTTATGTACACTGAGAGCATATGCACCAAGACAAATTCCTTGTGTGTCCAATCACACTTGGCCAATAAAAAATTCTACTCTATTCTATTCTATGAAGGTGGTTTGGGTCTGCCCAATGGCTAAATTCTTATGAAAGCATGATTCTCCATCGCAACATAACTGCTGAGTTGAAATCAAGGAGGTGATTTCAAGGAGCCAACTCTTCCAGCTGTTTCAATCTGTCCACCTTTACTGCTTCTGAACAGAAAGACTCTGGTACATTTTCTCTGCAAGGCTGCTGCTTTGGTGTTATAGGCAGCCCAAAATTAAGGCAAGTGAAGAAGGAAGAGGGCGACCTTCTCTGGAATTCTGCTTTGTGCTAAGACAAATGTACTTATTGCAATTCAGCCATTCTAATTTGTGCCAGTTGCTAAAATCTCCCACATGGATCCAGAAGATTGGCTCCCTAACTCTGTCAGCTGCTGAATCTTAATTAAATTCAAAACTCCAAGTATTCCACTCTTGCTGCTTGAAAAATATTTGGAATTCTTTCAAATTTGTTCAAATTAGTTGCTGTTGTTGTTGCTGCTGTTGCTGCTGCTTTTGTTATAGTACCTGAATTTTGCTCCCTTATACCAGGTAGTCCTTCTTTAGTGATCACAATTGTGACTGGTACCTCAGTTGTTAAGCAAACTGGTTGCTAAATGAGAATGTGACTGTGCTTATTTTCAGCTTTCCTTTGCTTTACAGACCTACAAAGGTCATAAATGGGAGGATTGGTCACCAAGTTATTTTTTCATCTCTGTTGTAAGTTGAACAATCACTGTATAAGGCAGCCACTAAATGAGGACTACCCTTATAAAATATAGCTGCTCTACCAAGTCATTTCACTACCCAAAATTATCCTACCCTTCACATCAACTTAGACAATAAACTAAGCTTAAGCACAAATAACTAAGACTTGATCAAAGACCATTTCATTTTCTCAAATCAGGTGTTCTCCCTAAGAACTTTGGTAAATAACACCTTTATGCAGCTACTAAAGATGGTACAAGCAATTACCCTTTAGAGATTAAAGGACCTAAAAGAAGGTCTGTTATAACTGCAATCTAGTACTGCTTTTGGCTTAAACAACTCTATTTGTCAAGTCCACTGTTTATGTCTGTTAAGAAGAGACTCAGGCAGACTCCTTCCTGATTCAATGGAGTATGAGTGGGAGGAAGGTAAAATACAAGCAGATTTGCAAGTTTCTGTTACTATAGCCTACTTCAGTAAAGTATAGTTCTGGTCTTCCTGTGAAGTCAATTAGCTGATCTGGTATATCTCGTACATCACTTCTATGAGACAAGTTTTGCAATCACATATTCTCAGTTTCTACAATCCTTGCTGAGTAATGAGGCCAACTTTATGGTATTTTTCTCAGACTTTGCTTTATCCAAATCCTGCTCTCTCACTATACTGAACTACAGGAACCATCTTTCCACAACAAGCCCCTATGGAAAGCATATAATGTTCTGACCTTCCTCCTACAGCTACTCTGAATTGGTGCTCAGCAGAGAAGAGATAGGTTTCTTTATAACTCAGAAACCCAAGAAAATGTAAAATAGACAATCATACCATAGACCAGAAGATTATGGAAACAGAACCAACTGAAAATAGCAGTCAGCCCTCAAACACCTAAAAGACCACACCATCATCATCCTAAAAGCAGATAAAGGGTGTACCATGGTTATTATTTTATTTTATTTATTATTTTATTTATTGGAATTTGTCAAACAAAAATGAGAACAAGAATAAGAGAATAAAAATACAATGACAGGGATGATAGGCAGGTTAGTGCACTTATGCACTCCCCTTCTACTATCATGGAGCAATCACAATATATACACAAAGCCAAATAAATACTGCAGGAGAAAGAAACCTACTTCCCATTCAACATCAATCTAATACAGAAACTAGACAACCTGATCAAGAAAACATTTAACAACCAGGAAAGGTCAAATCCAGGGGTGGGTTCTGACTTACCTCGCTGCCGGTTCACTTCCTCCCACGCCGCCCCTGTGCGTGCGCATGCACAGTGCTGAAAATCCAGCTTCTGCACATGCGCAGAAGCAAAAAACAGCTGCTGCACGTGCGCAGAAGCAAAAAACAAGATGGCGCCGCCGAGAGAGCCGGTTGGGGGGGGTGTCCAGCCGACCATCGCTGCCGGTTCGGCGAGCGGGGGGAAATTCCCGCTACCAATTCTAAAGAACCAGTCCGAACCGGCAGGAACCCACCTCTGGTCAAATCACAAAAGAGAAACAATGGAGGATTAAAAACAGTAGACTCATCCTTTCATACTTCTATGGACACTCCAAAATATATAATCTGATGTATCACACAGAGTCACTCTGGATAGTGAGATGGGTAGCAAATAAATGAATGAATGAATGAATGAATGAATGAATGAATGAATGAATGAATGAATGAATGAATGACTTCTTCTCCATCCCAATTATATCATTATTCAAATCTACAACATAGCTAAAGAACTGACAAAAAAGGCTTGGGGAACAAATATTTTATCAACTCCCTACTAGAATGTCTCCAAAAAAAATTTTTAAATGATAAAAGAAGATGAGATCATAGTTTCATTCAATGTCACAGCACTTTTTATACCTATAGACCTAGAATTAGTGAAATAACCCATGGCAGCATTGCTGCCTAACACACCCAACCTAACCAAAAACACCAAGATTGAAATTGAAGATTAAAATCATAAACCTCAACAATCTTTCCTTACCACCTACCTTCAGTTTGATGGACAGATATACTAACAAATCAGAGGAACATCCATGGTAGCATCACTTTTAGGACTCATAGCAGAGCCTTTAATGCAACATCTAGAATCTATAGGACTTCCATGTATACAATCAAAAGTTATGGATCCAGTGTACAGGTGACAGCTTTGTCATAATAAAAAAAGAAACAATTAGAGAAAACACAGGAAATAATAGCAATAAGTTCAGAAGGAAAGAAGAAACAACACACACCACCCTTCCTGAATATCCTCATCAACAGAAGAAATGGCAGCAAATTAGAAATTCCCAGACTTCATTTTGATCTGTCTTGAGCAGTGCAACCCCATCTACAAGCAATAATAGTAATTCTCCAAGGCTGCTCTGTCTTGCCAGTTCAGTTTTAGCCTGTTGCTCTCTGCCCAGACCTCAATAGCTTTGGGACACAGAGAGAGGATGGCTGTGACTTTGTTTAATTCACCATGGGCAGAAATGTACAATTGAGAATCATCAGCCTACTGATAGTATCTCACCCCATGATGACAGATGATCTCCCCCAGCAGTTTCATGTACATCTTTAACAGAAGCAGAGAGAGTACTGAATCTTGTGGAACTCCCTCAAAGTAAGGGCTGTGGGTCAGATCTCTAATTCCCAATCAACACCGACTAAAACAGCTTCACAGATATGAAATGAACCAGGACAACACAGAGCCTCACATTACTAACCCCTGGAGCCATTCCAGGATACCATGATCAATGGTATTAAAAACCTGAGAGGTCAAATAGAGCAAGGATAGATGTTCTATCCCCTGCCACTCCCGCCAGTGATCATAAAACAATGTGGGTGTCATTTCTGTTCCATATCCAGATATGAATCCTGACTGAGGAGGTTCCATTCCATTTCATTTTATTTTGTATCCTCTGGACTGCGAACCCCCCCCCTCCTTCTAAACAACCTTCCCCCAAAAAAGGAAGTTGGTGGCAGGATGAAAATTGTCCATCAGGATAAGATCTAGTGATGGCTTCTTAAGAAAGGGGCAAATATCACAGTCTCTTTAAAGGGCTGGGACATCACCCCATCCCCAAATAAGCATTAATCACTACTAGTGCACATCACCCATGCACACCACCTGGGGGGCTTTTACCAGCTATGGGAGGCATGAATCTAAAAGGTAAGTGGCTAAGCTCACATTCCCTAGCCACCTGCCCACTTCTTCAGGAGCTATAGACTCAAGCCAATCCCAAATAACTGGGCAAGAACTTATATTGGGCATCTCCATTGGCCCAGTGTCCTCACCAGAATTCAACTCTGAATGAATCTGAGTATTTTTATCTGCCGTATAATCAGAGTTCCCAGCATGCCCCTGAAGACAGATGCTTGAGTTCTCATTACTCAGAAGGAATTGGGTCACCCTGAAGAGGGCCACAGTTATCTGCAGATGTAATTAGTGCAGAGAACATCAAGAATGTTAGTTGGTGATTTTAATATCAGATGACAAAGTCTTACTCCTACATTTTAATGCATTAAATTTGATAAGCTTCTTCAACTTGGCCCTCAGCATTCCTTACATAATGGCATTACACAACAGGAAATTAGAGATCCAATCTTTTAGCCATCAGATACTAAAGAACTATTCCTTGGGACCCAAAATGAGAATTCAGTTTTTGGGACTCTAGAAGAATCAGTATCATCAACTTTAATTTAATATACAATACCCTTGGGCAGAATTGACTTTGAAGTAGTTCTCCACCCAACAATGACCACTTCCTACTACATGGGTTACAGATAGTCCTTGACTTACAAACACAATTGAGCCCAACATTTCTGTTGCTAAGCAAGACAGTTGCAGGGGTGAAATGCTCCCAGTTCGGGCGTGCCTGTCGGTCGTCGGAGAGCCGATAGCGACGGTAGCGTGAGGCGTCGCCCACCCGCCCAGACGCCGCCATTTGGGTTTTTTTACCCTCTGTGCATGTTTTGCATAAAATAGGGAGTTTTACTCCATTTTACAACCATTTTTCTTGCCACAGTTGTTAACTGTCAACTGCAGTTGAATTACTGCAGTTATTAAGTTAATAACATAATTGTTAACTGAATCTGGCTTCCCCATTGACTTTGCTGGTCAGAAGGTTGCAAAAGGGGATCACAGGACACTGCAATTGTCACCAAATTTTGATCACATGACCACAAGGATGCTGAAACAATCATAAGTATGAAAAACAGTTATAAGTCACATTTTCAGTGCTGTTATAACTTTGAACTGTCACTAAACAAACAGTTATAACCCAAGGAGTAACTGTATTTTTTCTTCCCCCACCCATTAAACCAGTGGTTCCCAAAGTGGGTGGTACTGCCCCCTGGGGGGCGGTGGGATGACTTAGGGGGGTGCTAAGAGGGGCAAGGGGGACGGCAGGTGGTTCGCCATACCGGTAGCGACAGCTGGCTGGCCACGCCCCCAAACAGGTCCTGTCCCTGCGCCCTCACCGCCCATGTCCACCTAATCGCCCGCTCGCCGCTTTTCCCCACATGCTTTTCCCGCCACTCGGCGCTTCCGGCCCACCAACCCCATCCCCGGCCTATATAACTTGTTCCCCTTTGCCACATGGGCACTCGCCTCGCCTCACCAATGCCTCGCCTCACCTCGCCAATGCCCCAGTCACTGCTCACTCGCCCTGCCCCACCCAGTCTCTGCTCTGCAACTTGCCTGCCTGAAGCGCTGTGCCCCTGATCTGCCTGCCAGGTAAGCCTGCGAAGTTGCGGCCTACCTAGCTGCCCCTGCAACCCCCCACAGTCCCAGCCTGCCTTTCCTACTCCATTCCCCATGGCCTGCAGCCCCGACATGCTTTCCTGCCTTCTACGGGGCCTTCCTGGTGTCCCCATGGCCAGCTTGCGAAGGCAGGCAAACAGAAGGCCATGTGGAAGGCAGGCCATGTCGGGGAAGGGGGGTAGTAGCATACTCCCTTCCCCGCAGCCATGCCATGCTTGGCGGCCTTCCACGCGGCCTTCCTGGCGGTCCCCCATGCCCGCTTGCCTTCTGAGGTCGGCATCCAGCCCAGCCCGGCCAGTGGGTGGGCAGGTGGCCCTTGGAAATGCAGACGCTGAGAGGGGCTGCTGCACAATCGCCTGCCCCATTTCTGCAATGGCAGAACCCCCCCCCCTTTGCAGGGTGATCCAAAGAGGGGAGGGGGATGCTGCAGAAAAGGCCGCCTTCCACCCGTGCCGGCTCCGTGGTGCTTTGTGGCTCCAAAACAGCCCACTGGCTTCTCAACTGGCCACCTGCCTGCTCTCTTTGCGAATCAGCCCAGCCGACCGCCGGAGCCACTCTGGGAACTCGGACCGCGGCACCAGGTTGGAAGTCAGTGGGCTGCTTCAGAGCCCCAAGTCCCGCAGAGCTGGCACGGGAGGCACGGGTGGAAGGCGGCCTTTTCTACAGCATCCCTCTCCCCTCTTCAGATTGCCCTGCAGGGCTCTGCCTTTGCAGAAACGGGGTGGGAAGTTTTATGGAGGATTGGCAGGGGGTATGCCAATGCTCTCCAGGATGGAGAGCGGAGCAAGAGAAGGCATAATAGGCTGCGCTGCCCCGGCCCCGCTCAACCATGCTTCTTCCAGCCCATCCGCCCCATGGGACAACAAGACAATCGGCCGCGCCTCCCTGCCTAGCCTTCCTCGCCAGGCGCTGCTGCACCGGCGGCTCCGCCATGCCCAGCTCCACCCGCCATCACTTCCCACGAACTTCCCAGGAGACAGCCGGAGCGAGGGATGGGCGGGAGCATGTGGGCCCGGCCAGCACTAGGCTTACCTTCAAGGCAAGGCTCAGAGACCGCCCAGCCCACCCATCCACCGGCTCTCCATTTTCTGCCTGCCCTGCCAAGGCCCCTGCCAGCCCTGAGGCCGGCGGAGCTCCATAGGTGTGCGCACCGACACTTCCCAGCCCGCAAAGGTCCCAGAGCCGAAGCCGGGAAGGCAAGAGGGGCGACAGCAGCGGCAACCACGCTCCGGCAGCGTCGCGTCCCCTGTCATGTGCCATCCGGGAGCCTGGTCTCCGGGCTGGCGGGGGCCTTGGTGGGGCAGGCAGAAAGTGGAGAGCCGGCAGATGGGTGTGCCGGGCGGTCTCCGAGCCTCACCATGAAGGTAAGCCGAGCGCCGGCTGGGCCCACGCGCGCTCCCGCCCACCCCTCGCTCCTGCCATCTTCCGGGAAGTTCACGGGGAGTGGCGGCGGGCGGAGCTGGGCAGGGCGGAGCTGGGGAGGCGCGGCCTATTGTCTCATTCACAGCGCCGTGGGGTGGATGGGCTGGAAGAAGCACGATTGAGTGGGCAGGGGCAGCACAGCCTATTGTGCCTTCTCTTGCCCCCGCTCTCCATCCCGGAGGGCCGTGCATCCCCCCCGTCAATCCTCCGTACAAATCGCCCACCCTGTTTCTGCAAAGGCAGAGCCCTGCAGGGCGATCTAAAGAGGGGAGGGGGATGCTGTAGAAAAGGCCACCTTCCACCTGTGCCTCCTGTGCCGGCTCCATGGGACTTGGGGCTCCAAAGCAGCCCACTGGCTTCCAACCTGGTGCTGAGGGCCGAGTTCCCAGAGCG
>QLTV01001993.1:437740-452115 GCA_003457575.1 Thermophis baileyi
CCCACAATCACAAGACTGTCATTTGTGAGCTTCACAATCAGCTTCCAACAAGCAAAATCAATGGAGAAGCTGGCAGTAAAATTGCAAGTCGTGGTCATGTGATGTTTCCTTAACAACCCATGACAATTCACTTAACAAGCACAGTGGAACTTACATAGTAGGTCCAGTGCAATTACTGAATGTTTCACTTCATTGTGTCACTTAGCAATGGAGTCACCAGTCCCAATTGTGGTTGTTAAATGAGGACTACCTTTACTGTTTTTGACTTCTGCCTATAAACAATAAGCTAAGCAAGCAATTTATCAATGCCTCAAATCCCCCCCCCCCTTTTCTATAAGCAAGCCACAGCAGCAACCAGTTTAAAGATCATAGCCCTTAGCATAAACACTTCTACCTTTCTCTTTCTCTCATTACCTAAAACCTCAAACACTTCCTTCTTCCACCCCCTCTTCTCCCACACTGTGATTTTCAGTCTCACTTGGGGATATGCAGTTTCTTCTTTTTGCCACAGGGTCTTTCCCAGTCCCTGAGTTAAAGCACTGTCCCCACATCCTTTTTTCAGCACACAGATACATTGGCCAGAATGTTAATTATGTTGTTAATCTCTATTCCAACTCTATTTGGCAATGTTCTGACTCATAACTGAATAGTGTTGTTCTGATTTAGTGTGTCTAGAGCTCATGAGAGGCCAAGGAATGGATTGATGTCTTTGGCTTTGCTGTTCTCTATCTTTTTCAAAGCTAGTGGGGAAATTTTTTCTCCATCATTGACACTGCAGGAGTGCAACAGGTCTAGCTGCATGACCCTATATCCTTTTGGTCATATTCCAAAACAAAGTTTTTAAAAAAAATCACAAAGGCAGCTGAGTGCTAAGCACCTTCATAAGCATTCCCTCCATTTCCACTCTAATGTTATTTCAGGATTATACTGGAATGGCAAAGGCTATCAAGTTGATTGCTCTCACCAATTTCTGAAAATGGAAACATCCAAGTATCATATTGTACTAATCAAGGAGAGAACCAATCTAGAACTAAGTAGAAATTGCCTAACAATGAGAACAATTAATCAACAGAACGACTTGCCTCCAGAAGTTGTGGGTGCTTCAACATTGGAGGTTTTTAAGAAGAGTTTGGACAGCCATTTGTCTGAAATAGTATAGGGTTTCATGCTTGAGCAGGGGGTTGGATTAAAGACTTCCAAGATCCCTTCCAGCTCTGTTATTCTGTTATTCTATACACCCACTCCTCCTTTAGTGATTGACTTCTGTTATAAGAATCAGGTTGTTAAGAGATATGACTGATAAAGAGAAAGAAACTGCAAAGATCTCTGCTTGTTTATGTCTGATCTGTCTGATTTGGATAAAGTTCTCATAAACCTTAGCTAACATTATTCTCACTTGTTGTCATGTGTATGAAACCTGGTCATAAATGTGAGTGTCAGTAAGAAAATGAATTACCATCATATTTTGAATGCTCACTAACGTGATAATTTCTAAACCAGGAGTAGGCATGCAAGCCAGCATGCCCTTGTGGTAGGGAACCATTTGTACAAAGTTTCCGAAGAAAGGCAAAGAGAATCCCTGTATACTGTAAAAACATACTATTATATTGGTCTTGCACAAATTTGAAACACAGCACTGTCCTGTTTGATTCTTTCAAGAGACAAGAGGGAATGATGGCAGAAAAGATCAACCAAGGACTGAATGGGAATGTCCACATCAGCCTGAACAGACCAATAAATGCTTCCCTGATCTCTGAATTGATCAATAAATGCTGCCTTACTGGTCACCTTCAGCATAATGGCAAATAGATGGCCTAACATAATGATGCCACAGATTTTTTGTACCTTGTGGCTTTTGTTGCCTATTGTCTAGGAAACTAGGGTTCAAGTCCATTTCCAGCCATAGATGCTTGCAAGATGACTTTAAGCCAGTCACTTCCTCTCAAAGCAACCTACTTCACAGGGTTGTTGTTGTGGAGAAAAAATTTGTGGGATATAAAACTAGTAACTGAATAAATAACACTTGGATTTTTTTTCTGGAGAACTGCTGCCTCCCAAAGTACCCCTTTTTCTCTTGTTTATAATGTATAAATTAATCACAGAGGTTGAGAAGGCACCACACACAAATGTCCCACCAATACCCAAGATTAAATCAACCAACCTTACCCACAGGAGCTGCAGTTGCTCTGTCCAGTGAGCCAACCCACCTTGGAGATGCTGTGCTAAGACCCAGGCCCTTAAATTGGGACTCGTTATAGTTTAGGGCATGTGTATCCAACCTTGGCAGCTTTAAGATTTGTGGACTTCAGCTCCAGAATTGCCCAACCAGACCGCGCCCCCCCCCCTGGTTTAAGGTCTTCAGATAACTTAATTCTCTTGCTTGTTTTGAAATGCGTTGTTTACAGAGGGGAACTTATACCTTCTAAGAAATATTTTTGTCATTCTTCTTGAAATCATTTTGTGGCAAGAGCATCTAAAATTGTTTTTAAAATGCAAGAGAAGTGGAGGACTCAGAAGGGACATTCCAGAATGGATTAGTTTTGTCCTGTGTGTTTTATTAAGAAAAAAAATGGTCATGATGGGGACAATGTACTTATCTCTCTTGATCCCCTTCCTTTCTATACGTCTTCAGGGTTTTTTCTAGATTAAAAAAAGCTCCCCAAACGCAAGGTGTACATGAATTTAAAAGGAAATACATCCCATTGCCATATATCATGAAGGCTATTTCTCTAATAGACATCACCACAAAAATGTAACTTGCAACAATCTTTTCAGCCTTCAAGGGAGTAAACTCTTCTTATCAGTTGCACCAGAATACTTTCTCCAGTAGAGCAGGAAACATCTGAGGGTATTTAAACCCATCTTCCAAGTTCTGCTTCAGTATTGACTGTACAGGTAGAGAAACCATGGTTAAATGTTTGGCATCGAAGGCAATATATCATACTTTACATGCTTGCGTATTGTCAACAAGAATAAAAAGGCGGTCCTTATATACAGCTTTTCTTCTATGCTCATTCAGAGCTTCTCTTCCCTGACAAACTGCCACTCACACTTCCTCTCTGCGATCTGCTTGCGAAAGACCATGGACAGGGGTGAGTATGAAAGTTACCTTTTCTGAGAGTTCAACTCCTGCATAAGTTCTTGATGTCCAAGGAATAACAAGTGTCTCTGATCATGTGCAGAGTGAAATCCTCTCACAGAATAACTGCTTCTTTCTGCTCACATAAATCAGAAAGATAGACAAGGGCTCATATTGCTTCTCTTAGCTTCCTTAAGATTATAAGGAGAACTGATGGTTTCAAATGATAAATCAGAGGAACACATTTCCATCTATGTAATATTTACATATTATAATCAAATATTCTTCTCTTTTAAAGATATCGGATAACTTGGTTCACTAATGATTGAAATATTTTATACACACACACACACACACACACACACATCTAAATACATTTACATATATATTTCATGTTATTTCATTATCAATTAGAAATAAAATGCAAATTGCAAAACAGATTTTTTTAAAATTTACCAATCTATATTATGACTGCACTGCTATTTATATATTAAGATATTTAGTATATTAGCTTTTATGATTCAATTTTAATCCTTTCGTTTATTACCTTATTACATTTTAATACACCTTATATTTTATTTTATTACTTTTAAAATATATATTATATGTCTTATCTGGGGGTCACAGAGGAGCATGCAGCTGTGGGGCTGGTTTGTGTCCTAAAAGCCCCCCCTACACACTTTTTTATTAGCTTTTAACATTGAATTTTAATCATTCTCGCTTTTCTTAAAATTTTATACACTGTTTTTATGCTTTAATATTTTATTTGTACACCACCCAGAATTCCTCTGTGAGGAAGATGAGTGGTTTCAAAATTTGACAAATAAAAAATAAAATATACGGATGAGAGCTGTTTAATTCTAATTACAATTTTAACTTGACTATACTTACTGCTGTTGCTAGTTGAAAACGTTGGTTTGTAGTTATCTTATAATTATCAGGTTATTAATTTATAATTGTATAATTCATTTGTATAACTTGTGGGCATAACTTGCTTCTTATGTTTTATTGCTAAAGTTGTTTATTTATTTAGAAGGGGCATATGGCTGACCATTTTATGAAGCATAAGTCTGGGCAGCTCACAAAAATACAAAACAGACAAGAAAACAAAGCCATCCAACCAATGTTCCATAGCATTCTTATTCCAAATATAAATGCATTGGGCTCAATTCCCATATTAGCCCAATGCTTGAGGGAAGAGTCAGGTCTTAACCTTGATCCTTTCTTAACCCTCGACTAGCAAAAATCAAAATAAATGTATTGAATTGAAAAATAACAAATTCAGACAAGTTGTTTTAGGAAAATAGCTCCAGAGCTGAAATATGCCTAAAAAGCCCATTTAGAGATTTTCCATTTCCATTTTTCTTTTGGTTTTTGAACCACTTCAGTTGTTGCTTTGGACAAACAAAGCTGCTTTTGTGAGTCTAAAGTAGATAATAGTCAGGTCCAGCCCCTTAACCAATTTTGACTTCTCAGAAGAAAATTTGGAGGCAGGAGTCATGCAGGAGGGAGATAACTGTCCTTATGGGTCTGTAAGCCAGTAATGTACTTGGTAGGGATAACAAGTCCCCTATCCACCACTTTTCAACTCCTTGTCAAAAGAACAATCTAGTGAATCATTTTGCTAGCCAACATCTCAGAATCAATTATCTAAGAAAGTACGAATCTCCAATCACGATTGCTATTATTTTGGACATGACCCATCATGGACTTTCCCACCCCATTAAGAAAAGGCAATACAAAATAACCCAGGTTATCCATCGCCTCTTGGTGCCCTCCAGCTGGATTAGCCCAGAATTTAAGCCCAAGAAGGCACCAAGCTGTGGAAATCTTGGCAATCCATTCTGCCTTTAATTTGGGCCTAGATTACTCAGCAATTAATGCAATTATGGTTCTCTTTCTTTCTCACAAGAGGGCTTCTAATGCATCTGTTGTATTCTCTCCTCCTCTAGATCGACAGCTGAAAGCTGCATTACTTTGGAAGCTCCCTCTCCTTTTCCAGGTACAATATAAAGCTGATGAAAACACTGTGCATCTTCTAACTCCAGCCTTTCAGTTGCTCACTGCTGTTGCTGTTGGGAGAAAAGCAGGTCTAAACCTACCCAGCCCACCCCTCTTTAACTCTCTATGTTCCTTGCCCATTCTTTTCTTTGGGTGCCATGTTACAAATGTTATAAATGTGATAATGGGGAATAGATTGGGGGATATAGATGAGAGGTCCTAAGTCATCATGATTAATATGTCATATGAATTAAGTCACCACAATCTGTAAACCATGGCTTATGACTTAACAAGAAAGTTGAACCCAGCCACTGAACCATCAACAAACCAGGTTATGTCCACTGGCTCACTGTTTTACAAGTTGTTTTTAAGCCCTTTTAACTTGTTTTTTGTGCTTTTTGTACACAAATAAGTTAATGAAAAGGAGGCTGTGCACAACCAACCACTGTCAGAGGGGATGGTCCTCTTCTCTCAAGACTAGCTTTTATACTTTCCAGAAGTATCTTTTTCATCACTTAGAAAACAAAAGGTGAGATCAATAGGTTTTTGACCTGACAAAACATGGAACTTCTTGTTTTGAAACCAGCCAATGCTGACTTGTTATTCCTCAAATGTGTTTCACTATGTCCCCTTCCCCTTGACCCCACCCTGCATGGCATAGACTAGAGATGGTGGGTTTGCAGTTTAATTCATGGGGTGAAGATTGCTAAGCACAAATGTAATTGCTAAACAACAAAGCACATCTCGTAACCTCATGGGATAATCTTGATGAAAACTATGTGGTTAGGTTGGTGGAAAAGTTTCACTTAAACACTGTGAATTAATTCTTCTTCTTTCTCTTGGCACACTCACTTTCACACAGGTAGAGAGAGCCCAAGGATAGTTGCCTTGCCCTCTTTCCTTTTTAGGCAATGCTGCTTCAAGTAAACCCACAGGATGTGGTTCTTTCACTCAATCCAGTACAGCAGAGTTCAGTAACTGCAAACCAAATCTTTGACTTGCATCCAAAGTTAAAACCAAGACCAAAAATTTGAACCACTTTTTTTCTATCGGGGTGGAAATTGTACCCCCATCATTAAGGGAGTACAAACATTTCAATCTAGAGTTCAAAAGGCCTAACATTTATTGCTGTAAGTAGTAAAAACCTGTGCCTTGTACCAGTTTTGTACCATTTTATTCTATCAAGTCTGAAATTTATGCATCCTGTATACAATAGATAAATTACATTGTCTTGTGCCTCTTTGTAAGGAGCTAAGAAGCATCCCAATACCAACATTGACTACCAACCAGCCTCAAAGATTTCCACCACTGTCATGCTGTTTTGTTCCACTAATCTGTACCCAACACATAGTTTAATACAAAACCTGGATGATGATGATGATGATGATGAAGAAGAAGAAGAAGAAGAAGAAGAAGAAGAAGAAGAAGAAGAAGAAGAAGAAGAAGAAGAAGAAGAAGAAGAAGAAGAAGAAGAAGAAGAAGAAGAAGAAGAAGCAAAGGTGCCTTCCCATTGCATCATTTTTTTCATTCTCCTCTACCTCCTCCACCTAGCCCTGCAGTGTCCTCTTTTTACATCTCTCTGTTTGCCCTTCCTAAGTCCCCCTCTTTTTTTCCTCCATCTCCCCCAGTTTTGCAAACATTTTAGCCCCTACTTTTGCATCCCATTTCCAGTTTCCAAATACTTTATTTTATTTTATTTATTTATTTATTTGTCAAACATGTACAAGATAGCAGGTATAGGTATAATCATAAACATAATCAAAGTGAATACAGATAGATGAAGACAATAGGACAGTAGGACAGGGACGGTAGGCACGCTGGTGCGCTTATGCACGCCCCTTACAGACCTCTTAGGAATGGGGTGAGGTCGACAGTAGACAGTCTAAGGTTAAAGTTTTTTGGGTTTGGGGAAGAAACCACAGAGTCAGGTAGTGAATTCCAGGCATTGATCACTCTGTTGCTGAAGTCATATTTTCTGCAGTCGAGTTTGGAGCGGTTTACATTAAGTTTGTATCTATTGTGTGCTCGTGTATTGTTGTGGTTGAAGCTGAAGTAGTCATTGACAGGTAGGACATTGTGGCAGATAATTTTATGAACTACATTTAGATCGGTTCTAAGGCGACGTAGTTCTAAGTTGTCTAAGCCCAAAATTTCAAGTCTTGTGGAATAATATCCTGTTCCGCTCCCATTATTTCTTCTCTTCATTGCTCCATCCTTATTCTATCTTGAATCAAAAATTGGGTCAATGTAATTCTCATTTTCCTCACCATTTGATTAGAAATTGTCCATCTTTCTGTGAACTTCTTCATAGAGCTAACACTTCTACCTGTTTTAAACTCCCAGTGAAACTGAATCTTAGATGTCTTTCTGGAATTTTCCAGAATAAGTGTCACAAAAAAAATCAGTTTTCCTTGCTTTGGCCAACCCAAATCTAATTTATTTTAGTGCTGCTACCCAAGCATAAATGTGTTTCTCTAACCACAGCTAAAACATGTTCATTAAAACATTTCTAATGTTATGGTATATTGCTTTAGTCTTATATCTAGCTTATTTTAAAAGCTGTTAAAGTCATCTATAGGTGTTCTATTCTCAAACTTTCTTTGTCTTTTTTCCAACACATTTTTTTCTTGATGGATCGAATGTAATACACTATAACAATGATGCAGCTGATGGTGCAGTTAACTATGAGATCTGCCCAGCTGTTATAGATCACTTCAGGTTACTGTAAGAATACTCCCTTCTTTCCAGGTCATTGAGTGACTTTCCAGGGTCACTTTAGCTAGGCTGCAGGGTAAATCTGATACCTGATTCTCATAATGGTATCTAGCTTTGCATTTCACAAAACACTTGCTAGATTGTGTGTGTGTGTGTGTGTGTGTGTGTGTGTGTGTATACACATATACATACACACACATATATACATATACATATACATATACATATACATATACATATACATATACATATACATATACATATACATATACATATACATATACATATACATATACATATACATATACATATACATATACATATACGTACGTATGTATAAAAATGTATGTATAGAGCCGAGGTGGCACAGTGGTTAGAGTGCAGCACTGCAGGCTACTTCAGCTGACTGCTAGCTGCAGTTCGGCGGTTCAAATCTCACCGGCTCAAGGTTGACTCAGCCTTCCATCCTTCTGAGGTGGGTAAAATGAGGACCCAGATTGTTGGGGGCAATATGCTAACTCTGTAAACCGCTTAGAGAGGGCTGTAAAGCACTATGAAGCGGTATATAAGTCTAAGTGCTATAGTGCTATAAAAACCTGTATTTTTTAGATACTGGTTTAGCACTTTTTGAAAGATTAGTAGCTTTTGAATGGAAACTTGATTGAAGTCAGAAAAAGCTGGTTTCTGTCATTTAAGTACTACGGGTTGTGTCACCATTCAATGTAATGCAAGTTCTAACTGCTTTTGCCAAAAAGGGCTTTAACATGACAATGCTTTTTACTCTATTACAGTATTGGGGTGGGGACACCATTTTGCCCACTTATTTTGGCTTCATGGCTATCCACACAATATTTTAAGGCACTGCTGCCACAAGGACAAAATTGAAATCACTACCAACATCGCTATTCCATTGCAGCACCAGACATTTTCCTTAATTTATCCTGCACTAAAACAAGGCCAGTATCACTTGTTGGACTCATCACTGTGTGATAGAACAGGGGTCAAGGATAGAGGAATCAAATGTTATATTGTCATATTTTTTCTCATTTTAAGGGTAAATGGGATTAAATGGGATTATCTGGTGTTGCCCTTCATATGTATCAAAGCCATTGGGAGGAATATTAGAATTTTCTATAATATTAGTTGTTATGTCAGAACCAAATCAAGAACAGTCCTTAACGTGGTTAATATCTAATGCCATTTATGGTTTCAATGAGCTGTTTTCGGAACATTTGGAAGAACATTTCAAATACATATACCTTGCTGTCTTACGGTCTACCTTGCTGGAGACCGTAAATAAGTCTTGTTTATAATTTAACATAAAATCTTCACTGACAAAAGGCAATCCCAGCTTTACACACTGATCCTTTATGTGTTCTTGCTACATAAACAGCATTCATCTTTTTAAGTATTCTAATTCCTGCCCAAAAAGTAACCTGTTTTGAGGCTTTATTTATTTATTTCAATTTATATAGCAGCTCATATCACAGCTCTCAATTTCCACTCCACTGCTGAGATGAAGTGCTACTTACTCATTCTTGATTCAACCTGATTCAGAATACCAGTATTAGCTCTCTCTATTGATGATCCCAATCCTGCTTCTGTTCCAATCACAGCAGTCACTTGGCTTCTTTTCAAAGTGACTGATCTAATAGATTTTACACCATGAGATTATCTTTAGACCATTGTTCCTCGACCTTGGCTGTTTGAAGATGTATGGACTTCAACTCCCACAGAATTCTCAAACCATCATATTGGATGGGGCAATTCTAGGAGTTGAATTCCACACATCTTCAAGTTAGCACAGTTGAGAAACCCTGCCTTAGACAATGTCTGATTAATGAGTGGAAGAGTACTTTAGTACAGGCATAGCTAAAGATGACTTAAATCTTTCTCATTCCTCAGTTATGGATGAGAAATGAGAAAAACATTTCAAAGTTTTATGAGAAAACTATAACAAAGGAAATGTTGTGGTGATCAGTTTAAAAAAAGAGAATTTCAGGACTTGTTTGTACTGTGGTTAAATACGAGCAGGGAAAGTTCCATAGACTACAATAGCAATAGCACTTAGACTTATATACCGCTTTATAGTACTTTACAGCCCTCTCTAAGCGGTTCACAGAGTCAGCATATTGCCCCCAACAATCTGGGTCCTCATTTTACCCACTTCGGAAGGATGGAAGGCTGAGTCAACCTTGAGCCGGTGAGATTTGAACTGCCGAACTGCAGCTAGCAGTCAGCTGAAGTAGCCTGCAGTGCTGCACTCTAACCACTGCGCCACCTCGGCTCTTCTTCTACAATCCAGTGCCTATTTACCTTGTAGAAATAATACCATTTGAATTCAGTGAGACTTTACTTCTGAAATAAACATATTTCATATGGCTACCATCCTCCAATCTTGAACAAATATTTTTCTTGTTCTATTACATTCTTCCCCACTCTATATATAATGGAATAGAAACTCTAACAATTTCCAGTAGAAAATCCTAAATTTTGGGAGTTGCTATAAACACACCAACTTGTAACAATTTGAGACAGCTGTTTCATAAAAGCTTTCACTGCAAATGAAATCTAAGTGCTCCGATAGACAAAATGTTACTTGCACACCTTTTGTTCCCCTTGCACAACTTTTAAAAAAAATAGCCAGTATTCGTGTGCAGATAAATCAGGAGTCTGGGGGATTTATTTATTTGTGTGTTGTTGTTTTTAATTTCCTTAGCCATCCATCTCAATCCCACTGACTGACTCTACCTTCTCAGCGTCTTTTTTGCCATCTAGATATAATACTTGCATTGGAATGGAAACTTCTAAGATCCACTCTGAGAAAGATTTCGCATATTTAACCCTTAGTAAAATCTAGTTGAACTAGAAAATGAAAAGTAGGTGCGAAGTAGCTGAAAAAATAACCTGCAACGGAGTAAATGGGATTAAGAATAAAAGTGATGAAATAATTTGAAGTGCAACAAAGCAGGAGGGAGTATTGTAGAGATACCTGTGGAGATGGTAATGATATGACAAAAAATGGAATTGATTTCAAAGTTGTAAGTGTTAATGTCCTGGAAAAAATAATGGGGGAAAGTGAAAATTGCTATGACAACATTTAAAAATATTATGGCAGCAGGTATAGATGATCCAACTAGAAAAAATGTTAAAATATGAGTGTGATTTCATTATTTGGTAATTGCGCAATATTTTAGAATCAGTTTGAAGGCTACTTCAATAACAGACATTTGGAAGAATGCTGTTATTGCTCCCTTTTACAAAGAGATAAATAACCTTGCAAAAAGGAATATTTGTTGATTTAGGGAAAGCATCTGAATTATGTTTAACTGAATATGGAGTTGAAAATTGGTTGCTGAATACAATGACCCATATATGATTAAAGTAAAAGTTTATATGAGTATAAATAGAATGCTTAACTAATGATTAAACACTGAACAGAAAATATAATAAGGCTATGATTGAGGATATCCCCCTTGAAAGTTTAATGCTAGTGATGACATTTGTGATGTGATGATGGCTTGCACTCAGATAATACAGCACTGCTGATTGCAACCCAAACAATTTGCAGTAAATTTTAGACTGCATCAAATTCATCACAGAATATTTAATGTTCAAATTTGAATATTAATATTAATTTGAATATTAATGTTCCAGAAACCCTACTATTTGATAGGGAAAATGATTTCAAGGAATACATAAATGGTGAGAAAATACTATGTAGATGTATTTGTATGCCATGATCAATGGTTTTACTAAAGGTCAGAAAATGGATGGATAAATGTCAAAATTCTGCAAATAGTAGTAGAAAAATAATGAATTATATGTGGCCTATAAGGTTTGTAAAAAAAGTAATGACCTGTGTATAAAAAGGCTGTTTTACCTTTTTCATTATTAGGAACTGAGATTTGGGTAAGTACAGGAAGTTGAATGCAGTAAGAATGGTATACTTAAGAATTATGTTTGATTTTTAAAAACTTTAAAAATAAGTGAGGAAGAAAGAAAAAAAGAAAGGAAGGAAGGAAGGAAGGAAGGAAGGAAGGAAAAAAGAAAAGAAGGAAGAAAAAAAAAAAGGAAGGAAGTAAGGAAGGAAGGAAGGAACCAAAAACATACACTAAAATGAAGAAGGGTTGAACACAAGTAAATCTAGGAAAGCAGAGTTAATGGGTTGAGTGGAAAGGGAAGACTCAGAAAACTTTGTCTGGCTACAGTAGATGAGCTGCTCAAAAACAAAAAACAAGCAAACAAAAAAAAGGAAGACAAGAAGCTTAAAGAACAAAAGGCAATTTGGTGCAGCATGGGTGATTGGCAAGAACAAAAGAGTGAAAAGTACTATAATGAATAGTGTTGGGTTTAACTAGGTTTAGCTTGATTCTTTTATCGGCTGCTTTTAATTTCTTTTGGTCCTGCTTCTCAATATTTTTCTATACCTTGCATAAAGCTACTTACTCCAAAAGGGAAAAATATGATGGGTAAGTGTATGCATGCTATTTCATAATATTATTCCACATAGTTTCACACACACACACACACCTCTACTTTATGGGTTTGCATAAGTTATTCTGCAGGGTCAGTTTTGATTACTACTTGAATGGGGGAACTCCAAGAAACACAGAGCTTTTGGGTAGACAAAAACACCTCCAAAATCAGTGACAAAGTATTTTTGAATAGTTGATGAGATTACTGCATGAGCTTGCCCATTGTCGTCAGGCATAAAACTCAATTTAAAAGAGTTTACTCCAGGTTCTCCAAGTATGGGATGAAACATTACTCCTTCATCTTGGGAATTTTGGGAAGTATATAAAAACTTCTAACATTTAACTTCATTAAACCATTATTTTCTAGGATTATTTGGAGGGAAGTCACCATAATTCAACTGAAATAAAACTAATACCGGTATTAGTTTATTATGTTTATGGTCCCTAAAGAAGAACACTCAAAGAACAGGCCCTTCTTACCTGAAGATGGTTTCCTTTGCAATACAAAAAAAAATCACAACTAAAAGAATATGGGGAGATAAGAATAATAACCCATGTTGTATCTCCCTTCTAGTTCTGCAAAGGTGACTTTGTGATAAATAAGAACTACAGCTTTGGTGAAGATGCTACTAAAGAGAGCCAAATAACAGCGGATTACATCACTGACGATTTTTCCCATTTTGACTACAGTCAGTTCGAAGAGATCTGCAAGAAAGAAGAGATCCGGAAATTCCGTGCTATTTTTCTTCCTGTTGCATATTCCTTGATATGCTTTGTGGGACTGGCAGGCAATGGCCTGGTTATGGCAACCTACATCTATTTCAAGAGGCTCAAGACAATGACTGATATCTACCTATTCAATCTGGCCTTATCAGACATCTTCTTTCTTTTAACTCTCCCATTTTGGGCTGTCAGTGCAGCCAAGCACTGGGTTTTTGGGGACTTTGCATGCAAAGCCATTTACCTCATCTGCCAGATGAGTTTCTTCAGTGGCATGCTGCTTCTTCTCTCCATCAGCATTGATAGATATTTTGCTATTGTTCAGGCAACTTCAGCCCACCGCCTTCGGTCCCAGAGAATGTTTGCCAGCAAAGTTACTTGTTTCTTGATTTGGACATTGGCTTTTATTTTTTCTGTCCCAGAAGTGGTCCATACCAGTGTTTATGAAACTCCTTTGTACCCACCACAATGTTTCATCACCACAGGTGATCATAAAGCCTTAACTATCAGTATAAGAGTATCTCAGATGGTCTTTGGGTTTTGCTTACCTCTATTTGTAATGACTTTCTGCTATTGTGTCATCATCAGAAATTTGCTGCAACCCCACAGCTTTGAAAGAAAACATGTAATCAAAATCCTTGTTGTGGTGATGATAGCTTTTGTTCTCCTTCAGCTCCCCTACAATTGCATCATAATCCTCAGGACCATTTCAAAATACAACCGAACCATTGGCCAGTGCAATGCCATCAAGACCCTAGATGTGGCTAATGATGTGACTTACAGCTTGGCTTGCTTCCGCTGCTGTCTCAATCCATTCCTGTATGCTTTCATAGGGGTTAAGTTCCGCAATGATGTCCTCCGACTTCTTAAAGATCTGGGCTGCATCAATCAAAAGCAGCTCTGGCAATGGTCAACAAACCAGAAGAACAGTAGAAGTTCTGTTCCGACAGAAACTGACACCACAACTTCTTTCTCCCCATGAGATGCTGGACAATCAATATCATAGATGTTTGGCAACAGCTTTCATCACCCATCATCAGAGATTGAACCAGGAGATCCTTTAGGTCTCACTTATTGGTGGGAGTATTTTCATAGAACCTGAAGAGACCCAACTCTTCTTTCTATTCCCCCATTGGTCAACTCAATTTATCTAGATGAAATTTGCTAAAAAGCAAAAAGCAGGAGAACTACAGAAAGCTGTCTGCAGATCTTAAACAGGAGAACCATGCCATAGCTACAGAAAAGGCGAAGTATCTTCTTCTAAAGTTGAAGAGTGAATTAAAAATGTTGACATTCAGGAGGCCTAATTTAAAAACTTGCAGACATAAAATGGTGACAATTATTTAGCTTCTTCACAAAGCTGGGGAACAAGCAGGCAGATG
>QLTV01001993.1:452281-467621 GCA_003457575.1 Thermophis baileyi
ATCTCTGGAATTTACATGTTATTGTTGCAACGGGTGGGGGGGGTGGGAGCCCAAATGACTACCGGGTTCGATCCATTTCCCCAAAAAGTAGAGTGAAAGTGCTAAAATGTTAAACTTCCATAAAGCTATCTTTATATTTGTTCAGTACAAGTTGATATATAAGAACAACAGTGAGGTGTTTATGTAGAATGATTTATATTTCCTTTTAATTTTACCTTGTATTATTCCACAAACTTTTCCATGTAATGTTTGTATTTGTAATTTTTAACTTTTGTCTTTTTTTCGCTTTTCCATTTTAAAATTAATGAATAATAAACAAACAAATAAAATGATCTGGCTTAAGCTTGGGTTCCTACCGGTATACTGAATAGTACATTAGAATATGCATCATTTGTGTTGAGGGAAAGAAAGACGGATGCATCATTTTAATACTATATACAAGATTGTCACTAAATGTTATCCCATTTGCTTCTAATCACAGAATAATCACATTCTTGCACTTTCCATGCTATGATGGGCCTAGACGTAGGTCTCTTATGATCATACAAAAGCAATTTCTTAAGTAATTCAGTATGAGATTAAGTGTAGTCATATCCTTCGTGTACATTTTATTTTTATTTTATTTTGTAATGGGGATAACTATGTGAAAACCTGAGCAATAGCATCCAGTGAATGGAGGAATGGGAAAGTTAGAATCCAAAAGAGTCTTCTACTTTTATGCTACACACCATGAACTTTCCAACAGCTGCTTCTCCAAATTTACGTTTAGAGGGAACCTCCATAGATGCTTGATATGCAAATATTAGTTTTGCAGAGAGGCAGGAAAGGAATAGTTACAGTCCCACAACAACAGCCACCAAAACAACAACAACACCTGCCACTGATGAGGCATGCTTCTGGCTGATATTTACATTAAAATGCAAAGGTTATTTTCATTCCTATTTTTGTCTGCTTCTTTTTTTTGCCTCCCAGCTGTAGAACTCATTAACTGAAAGACTAGTAGGAAATATTATTTTCCTTCCTTCTGGAAGTAGAGACAGAGGGACAGATATTGGAAAGGAATAAAGCAATACTGAGCCTTCAATCTTCAACCACAAGTCAATGGTCATTTCCATTTATCAAGCTGGGATTATTGAAAAACTCCCCTTCTATATGAATCACTAGTTCCCAGTACTAGTTCTTTTAGAAATTGCATTGACTAGAACTATCAAATCTGGCTTCGATAATCCAGATGAGCACAAGACAGTTTTTTAAAAAGATTTTGAGTTTGCAGATCTGGTTTAATTGACAAATGACACATAGGGAAAAGCTCAAATGTTGGAAGAAACATTTTATGCTCCGCTTTCAATCATAAAGTTACAACAATGGAAGAAACATCGCAGACCAAAGACTAAAGACATCCAATAGTTTATCTGAGGGAGAAAGTAGGCCTTCTCAAAAAATGATATTTTTCCCCACAGAGAGCATAAATCTCTGTATTCTCAGATTGTAATGTTTTGTAAATAAATCCTACTTCCTATCCCCAAATTATTACAGCAGAACATTACATTTTTTCAAAGATACTTAACATTTTTAAGCCAAGAGGGTGGTCTATTTTTTAAGCTTGATTGTACACAAATGATGTATGTTATATATGTGTATGCATTGTTTCTCAATCCTCTCCCATTTGCTGCATTTTAGAATTACTTGTAAATGTGTTTTTTCCAAATCAGACACATTCAGATGGGTGTGGATTCATGGATGCCTATCATACAACTTATTCTTCTGATTTATATGCATATTAAAAAGAAGATAAGATCACATGTAATCAAGGTTTCAGAGTTTCATTTCTAGAAAAAAGGATGCCGCAGCTCAAGTCTTAGTCAAACTTAATCTTTTGATTTGGAAGATCATTGCACCCACAAACATACACACACAGAGAAACACACAGGGAGAGAGAGAGAAAGAGAGAGAGAGAGATTTTATCCTTCTCTGAAGCAACAGAACCCCAATTTGCACCTCCATCTATAATGACTACCCTCCAAATATGACATTGTTCCTTAAATAATGCTTTCCTAAAATCTTCCAATTTCCTTAAAGTTTTGGGTTTATTTTCTCCTGGAGAAATAATCTTACGTTTTTCTTCTACCCCTTTTCAAAAGGATTTCTCACTTCATTGTTGTCATCAGGTGGCAGATAGTTTTGGTGTTTTAGATAGATTGATAGGTGCCATGGCTGTGTATATCTTGATATCACTGTGAGTAAAACATCACAAGTGATCCATCTTATAATGAATATTGCAGCCAGTTGGGAAAAAAACTGTAACAGTACAAGGCTGTTGTACACAGCAGACAAAATAGGATACGAAAAATGGCACCAAACAGTATTGTGATTGTGTAATACCTCAAGAAAAAACAGGGTAACAATTAAGTCAAAATCATGAATCTATGAACTAAATCATATGAGTAACTGCAAAGCAAAGATGACCCTAGACTTCTCTCCAACTTTCTGGTGGTTCTCAAACTCATCATCGTGATAAAATAGAATGAATGAATGCCCTGTTGATTCATTTTCAGTGGTATCCCATCATCTATTCTAGCACTTGAGACACACTACCAACCTGCCCAGTAGTTGGGCCAGCTCTACTACAAACTGTCAGCTGCATCTCAATGGTACAAGTCCAGATACAATAGAAGCAGCAGCATTATCAGGTTGTATCTCTTATATTTAGACAATCTCAAGTTGGTTGAGATTTTCAACAGTCCATGTTTGAAAGAGATTTCCAGAAGGCTATAGTGACAGCAGGATAAGACTTTGGGGCAAAAACCAAGAGAAGAGCCCAACATGGCAGGACTAATGCTTACCACATTTTGAAATAATGCACAATGTTAACTATTGGATTGGGGACGAGACCATTATGTTCAGATGCTAAATGAGTGTATAATGTCAATTCCTAGAAAGAGCAGAGTAGTAACGATGCTAGTGAAATACTTTTATTTATTTTTAGGGTTAGGGTTAGGGTTTATTTTTAGATATTTTTAAAATTCCATCTTTATTACCGTATTTTTACAGATAACTCAAGGTGGCACACACAATACTTGCTCCTTTTATTTTTCGCATAACCACAAACCTGTGAGGTGAGTTGGGCTGACAGAAAGTAACTGGCTGTAAGTCAATCATCTGGCTTTCATGCCTAAGGCAGAACTATAACTCACAGTCTCCTGGTCTCTAGCCTGATGCCTTAATTATTAGACCAAACTTTGCTAAGAAGCAGAATTGTTCTAGTCCTTTGTCTTGCAAATGCATTAATCATTGAAGAAAAGGTGAAGTGAAACTCTTTGTGTAACTGCTATAACGATGTGAGTTTCCATCCTCACTTCACATCTTGCTTGCTCATTCTACTTCCCAGTCATGTGATCAAACAGGGTACAGAATATGAAGCTCTTGAAAACATAAATAGAAATCACTTTTGGATTTGCCTATGTCCAGATATTGGCTGATGAGAAAATGAGAAATGAAATTTTCTGGCTGTGAAAGAAATAGAGTATGTATTTTAAAAAACAGAAGAAGAAAAATGTGAAAACTATCAAGATCCTCCAGATGCATTATAGAGGAAATTCCATTTTTGTGACTGGTTTGCATTGTGCAGATTGAAAAAAAAAAGAGAATGTTCAGTGACTTGCTTTTATGAACATGAATATTTTAAGAACCACTTTTTGTTTAGGGGCATAAGGAACTTAAGTGCCAAGAACCAAAATCACAGAAATGAACAGCTTTGAATCAGGGGTGGGTTCCAACTTACCTCGCTGCCGGTTTGCACCCTCCCGCGCCGCATGCGCAGTAACAAAAAATCCGGGGGGAAAAAAACAAAGCCGAAAAAAAGATGGCGACCGCATGCACAGTGCCGGAAGTCAGCTTCTGCGCATGCTCAGAAGGAAAATAAAAATTCAAAAATTCAAAAAAAATTCAAAAAAAATTCAAAAAAAAGATGGCGGCCCCCACGGACCGGCACCGACCGATCCAGTTCGGTGATGTCATCGTGACATCGCCAGCTGGCCGCTACCGGTTCAGGAGAACCGGTCCAAACCAGGAGGAATCCACCCCTGCTTTGAATTAAATTGAATATACATAGAGTGGCTTCAATCTTGTGATACGTGACAGTGTGATTTGTTTGGCTGTATTTCACTACATATTACATGAACTCAGATATTGGGGTGGATTAATGGTGATGTGTGATTTAGTGTGTTACACTAATCCACTCAAAGTAACTGAAGGTTACTTTTAAAACCATGGTTAAATGAACCACACATATGTATGAACCAAGCCACTGCATTTTTTTCAGAACTATTCTGAAGCAGCTCATTTTTTTAATGCCTATATTCAAACTAAGCCAAAATCCATCAAACAATGGCATGGCTTACCTCATAATATGTGTTCACCCTGGTGATTTGCCATGTTTAATTTATGGCTACCTGGCCTCTTGGGATAAACCAGATAGGAACCACAACCAGATGAGCTAATTCTACTTCACTGACAAAATCTTGCAAGTTTAAAATTACAGTCCTCCCCCCTCCCATCCATTAGAGTCTGAGAAATTAGGGAGGTCTCTTTTGATCCTCTTGACCTATCCACTATCCAGCTGCAGGTTATACTATCTCATATCTGACTGACTAAGAGCCGAGGTGGCGCAGTGGTTAGAGTGCAGCACTGCAGGCTACTTCAGCTGACTGCTAGCTGCAGTTCGGCGGTTCAAATCTCACCGGCTCAAGGTTGACTCAGCCTTCCATCCTTCTGAGGTGGGTAAAATGAGGACCCAGATTGTTGGGGGCAATATGCTAACTCTGTAAACCGCTTAGAGAGGGCTGTAAAAGCACTATGAAGCGGTATATAAGTCTAAGTGCTATTGCTATTGCTATTGTTCCCTTAGCAGTATCTCTTGGCCCAGACTCTCAAGGTTTTTCCCACATATCATTACCTCAGCTTGAGTGACAAATTCACCTCGCTGTAGTTTATTCAGCAAACCAATTTTTTTTAAATGATATTTAAAAAATATCATTTTGCAATGTTGTATTAGATCTGTAGTTTGAGACTTGTTTGAAAGATACTTTATAGATAAAGTGGAACATTAAGGCTAATATCATCCACTACTTCTCCAGCAATTTCCTGCCTTGCTTCAGCTTATACAGCTAGGAATGAAAGCACAAGATAGAGAGCTTCCATATCCAATCCTTCTATTTTTTGGCCACAGTCAGATCTGAATAAGTTAATTCGATGAATTAAATTGAATTAAATTAAATGGGTCCCAGAGGGGACCTAGTCCAGCAGTATTGAAATAAAAATATCACGAGTTATGCTATCTCAAAAGTCCAGCATTTGATATAGGGGTAAGGGAATGAGTACAATGAAAGTAGAAGATAAATTTGTCCATTTTATATTTTAGAAACATGCATTTCAGGCTCAGGATAAAAAATGGACCAGGGCTCCCCTAGCTACTGAAGACACTCCCTAACCTATTCTTAATTATATTTTTAATTCCCAGAATGCCTCAGAACCCCATTATGACTGCTTTTGCATATCATACTAAGCAGTAATGTGGCTTGCCTAGTTTTAGTTTATCTGTTGTATGAACACTTCTTCAGTAACTCAAAGTTAAGCAAGCCATAGCTTGGGGTAATGAGCCCAGCCCTTGTCACAATAGAGACTTATTCCAATGAATTTTGAAAAGAATAATATTTGGGGATGGGAAAATGTTCCCCTTCTCCCATTGCCTCTTGGAGTGATGTTATAGTGTTATATAGTGTCATTTGGGACCTCATAAAGATTTAAACATTGTAGACATTGTAGACAAAAGAAGTACTAGTAAACTTTGTCACTTCAGCATTGTCCCCACCAACCAAAATAGCTGACATTATCTCCTAATTCTACAGAGCTACAAAACTACATTTTTGTTCATGTGGCAAATGATCACTATGGGAAGAAACCCCTTTAATGTCCACATGATAACAAATAAACAGTTTGTTTTCCCCCCCCCCAAAATGCTTGCATGTGGTGGTGGTAGCAATGACGGTTACTTACTTTCAGGCAAATTTGGGGAACTTGTGGGCTTCCACATGTTGTTGAATTACAACTTCCAGCAGACTTTAGTCAAGCTAAGTAATGATAAGGGATGTTGACTTTTATTTTTATTATTTATTCATTAATATGTATTCATCAAATTTATAAACAGCCCATCTTACTGTATAACTACAGTTTCCATTCCTAGATCAATTTATTCAGCATTTCTTATTCAATTATTAATTGATTGATTGGTTGACTTTTAATAATTTAGTTGTTGTGTGCAATGCTTCAGAATCTAAAGAGTCAGGTAAACATGAAAGTATGTCATACAAATTAATCAACTTCAGCCTAGGAGTTTATTGAACAGTAGAGGGCAACATAACATAATCTTATTTTCTGCTGTTCAGTGTCCCCTTTTCATAGTACGATACTATTGTTTAAACTGTATGTGGAAATCTATCCTTAGAACATCAACTGGACATTTGAGCATAGTTGACAGTAACAGTCTGCAAGGACTTTTCTAGAAGCCACAGCTCCTTGTAACGCAAAGATTATTTCAGTCTCCAATTCGCAGTATACCCAACGATCTTGTAGACAATTAACATCTGTCCCAACTGCTACTTCCAGGGGAAGTACTACAAACATACACCAACTTGTAATGTTTTCTCTTGAGCTGCCATGCACGTATTTATTTATTTATTTACTGGTACCCCACCTTTATTATTTCTGCAAATAACTCAAGGCAGCAAACATATCCCACACACCTTCATTCTCCTATTTTCTCCCCAAGAGCAAACCTGTGAGGTGGAGAGAGAGGGGGGGAGGGAGAGGGAGGGAGAGGGAGAGGGAGAGGGAGAGGGAGAGGGAGAGGGAGAGGGAGAGGGAGAGGGAGAGGGAGAGGGAGAGAGAGAGAGAGGGGGAGAGAGAGCGAGAGAGAGAGAGAGAGAGAGAGAGAGAGAGAGAGAGAGAGAGAGAGCAACTGGCCCTAAGTCACTCAACTGGCTTTTGTGGTTAAGGCATGCCTGGTGCCTTAACAACTGGACCAAACTAGCTCTCTTGGTGGTTGATTTCACTTCCCACTTGTCTTGCCTTCCAGTGAGGCTTATCCCCATTCCCCATCATTTCTGGCCACCCACAGAAGGACTTTTGGAGAGGTTATTGGTTTTTCTCCATTATCATAAAAATAAATACAATGGTGGAAGAATGAGGATAAGAATGGGGGCCTGAATGGTTATCTTTTGGGGTCCCCAATTGGGTAGCTGAGTTGCAGCAAAGATTGCAACAAAAAGATTTACCCAGTGATGCAAAATGTTGCCAAACAGGGACTGAGAGTTTGAGCCAGTGATTTTATGGCTGGGCCCAGGTTATTGAAAGCTTTTATAATACGACGGTTTTATCTTTATCAGTTTTATCATGCAGAGATGTAAATTGAAAATGTTCTTCTTGTCTCCTGCTCTCCCACAATATTTTAATGAATTTTTGCTTATCCAGAAATGATCAGATGGCAACCTAAAACACTGGGTTTTCACCTATTGCCTCTATTCTGTGGACACTTTTAACATGAACTTTAAGTCTGGATTTTAGGACTCACGATTGCCTGTCTTCCATGACAAGGTACTTAATGTTTCCAGATTTATAAGCTAAAAACAGACACATTTGATTTTTATTTATTTGTTTGTTTGTTTGTTTGTTGCATTTTTATGCTGCCCAACTCCCAAGGGACTCTGGGCGGCTTACAACAGAAATATAAAAACATTAAAACAATATAAATATTAAAAAACAATTTAAAAAGCCATACATACCATTCGTGGCCGGATCTCACAGATTGTAACATTGAGATCAGCGGCCCCAGGCCTGCCGGAAAAGCCAGGTCTTCACAGCTTTCCGGAAGGCCAATAGGGTGAGGGCAGTCCGGATCTCAGGAGGTAACTGGTTCCAGAGAGCTGGGGCAACCACAGAGAAGGCCCTCCCCCGCGGGCACGCCTGGATATTAGAGAAGACAGAGGGCGCCTGGAATCAAAGCTTAGCATGCAAAGAAATACTGTTCAAACTCCCAGCTGCCAACTATTATCCTGGTTTTTTGTATAACCACTACCCTGTAGTGTGGGTTGAATTGAAGAAGGGTAACAGGCCAAAAGTCATTCTATAGGCTTCCATAACGTAAGGTGGATTTATTCTGAGTCTCCTGATCCCCATCTTAATCACTACATCTAACATTTTAACCATTACACCATACTGGCTCTCAATTCACTTGTCACATCTCTGCTTTTGAAATATCCTTATTGGGTCATTGATCATTATGTTTCTTTTACAGTGGTAAAATTTATCTATTTACTATCATTTAAATATTTATGTTTTTCATATCCTTCTATATACTACTGTGACAATATTTCAGTATTATTATTATTATTATTATTATTTTTTGTAATATTCAAATGCACCAGATGGTCGTATAATTAAATATTACTGCTACTGCAGTACATTCTGTGGATTTCAGAGTCCCATGTATTGGAACAAACAGTAAGCAAAGAACTATTGCCTAGATACTGTATCCCATCATAAGTTTCTGATTATTAAAAAGAAAATGCCAGACCAAGGGTCTAGAATTTAGTTTCCTCACAGGGCTGTTTTTATTAGCAGTAAAAGTGCTAGTAAGGAGATGAACAGGAAATTAAGTTTATGATTTCCTAGCAGCAATTTTGCCTGGCTGATTGTTGGAAAGTCCAACTTCTCTGCCACTACAGGCTGGCTCAGCATATCAAACGTCTATGCAATTTCAGGATTTGTATTTCATGGAACAAGCATTAGATCTAAACCAAGCTATTGACAAAAAAAAAAGTTCATGTACCCTCAAATCTTACTTAGGTTCTACTTTCTATGGCTGTCTGACAAGAGGCTGTGGCAATTAACCCAGATATAAATGTCCATGTCCATACCACAATTTCTGAATTATTTTTTCCTCCTTCTTCCCAAACTCTCTGAATCTATTCTTAGTGCTTTCTTCCCAAGACTCTTCTCTTACCAATTTATATTAATTCAGCATCATATTGTAAGCTGAACTGCCAGAACTGCCACAGGACAACATAATTTATTGCCGCATTCTGATAATTGATAAGCAAACCAATACTAGGTACAGTCTTGGAGAGTTCCAACATAGTTGATAGTTTAATTCATCCATGTCCTCCTCCTTCTATACCAGGGGAGGAAATTTCTCTGCAAACTGGTGCTTCTCCCAAATATGCAGCCCTAATGATCAGGCAGGAGCTCAAGGAACATTGAACACCGAATTCAGTGGCTTCACTATCTCATTTTCCCGTGCTGTTTTGGCGCCCCTGCACTATGAAGAATCAGTCTCAAAAACTCCTGCAGGTTTGAGCTTTCCGGTGTCAGATTTTCCCCTCTCTCTTCAAAGACAGCTCTCTTCCATCTCCAAACAGAATTGATCCCAGAGATGGGATCCCAGCAACTACAGATTTCAACCTTGTTGATTTTGTTACTTTGATGACACAGAACAAGGGTCTCCAAACTTGGCAACCTTATGGACTTTAATTCCCAGAATTCCCCAGCTATCTCCCTGCCAAGTTTGGAGGTCGTTGACATAGAATAAGCAAAAGGAGATATTTAAATGCTGTAATGTTTAGACTTGAAATACATTTCACTGCAACTCTCCTTGCAACCATTTCCTGGTCATTTTATATTATAGTCCCTCCTGGGTTTTACTCAGTCTTCATTGCTTTGCTGTTTTAATAAGATCCTTTCCATAATCCATGGGAAGAACCCCTTCTCTTTGTATGAGAATGACAGGACACGGGCAAGAAAAGCATTGGTTTCTCTCATAAAACAATGAAAAGCTGGGGCATATGGGTTTCAGTGGTCATGCTCAATGACCATTTATTTGCATATGCGGAAACATCAAATGCAAATAATCTCATTCTTATAAAATAGGCCATTTCCAAGTTTTCCCACAAGAAGATACAGTCAGTGTCATGAGAAAAGCCCCACTGTGTTCCCATATCTAGAAGGAAAGGAGCCAGGCTATCTGGGTATACATAGTGGTAAGGATTCCTGGTCCCAACTGCAGGCTGATATACCCAAGCAGCTTCTTAAGGAAGGAGTTCCTTATTTGGGAGAGAGATGCTTGAGTTTGTCTTAGCTAAAGAAGTTGTGAATGGTACCACAATGAAATTCACAAGGTCCTTCACACGGGGTGGGGGGGAACCAGTGCTGGTATTCCTCCAATAACTTGATTTTAGCAATCCATTTTACAAGATGGAACTTCTTGGTTGTTGCTTTGGTAGATACATCTTATCATCAGAAAAATTTGCTGATCAATTGCAAATCCCCTAGTGCTCAGTCTGAGGATCCTAATTTACTTAATGTTCACTCCTTTCTGTTGCACTTGAGGGCAGAACTATGGAGTCATTAAAGCCATTTGCCACCACAGCTCAGTCCAAAATGGTGCTAACGCTTGTTTCCAGTACATACAGCCTCAGGCCTGCTGAATCACATTCCTTACTGGAAAGACAAGCCCTTTTCCACATGCCTTAGTCTAGGGTCAGCTTGTATCCCCTTCCCTTTTACATAATACTCTGCTAGCTAGGACCATATATAGTCTCCTGCCTTTATGAGACTCACTACCAGCAATGATGCCATTCAGTCAGCTCTCTCATTGAATAAAATAGCTTATCCCCTGGGGGGATCTAGACAATGCATAACCTGGTAGCATGACTCATCTCCCCAGCTTGTTACATAAACCGGGGACATGTTGGGAATTGTAGCAGAAATTTTACATGTAATGATATCCATGTCCTTTTCACAGTCTCCAGAAGGACAACAGAAGTAGAAGAGTCTTGGTCAGCAGCCCAATCTGACATGCCATTGGAAGGCCAATTGTTGAAACATTTCATGGACTTGATATCTCTCTTCCCTCCGTGACTCAGCATTTGATTACTTACAGATGAAAGTGTCCGTTGCTTGCCTTGTAAGGCATTTGCCTTTGAGTTCATTTGAGGTAACAGTGGGATTCTGTCTGTGTTCATTAGAGTTCCATATTTGATGCTGTAAAGTAGGAAAGTGTGCATGCATGAATTCAGAGAAAAACAATGGCCATTTAAACAAAAACAAACCTTTTAAGATAGAGTTATGCCTAAGGCTAGAGTTAAGGGTAAAGACAGAGACAGAAGTAGGGACAAAGAGACTGCAGAAGAAGGCAGTGACACATCACTTCTATACTGCTGCCAAAGACTACATGGAGGGTAATTTTCTGAAATCAACCTCAACTCAGGGAGTCTTTCACATATATATATAGACACAGAGATACATTTTGTAAAGGTTTTCATATGTAAATCTAGCTGTTAACATTTAAATTACCAGTGAAAAACTCATAAAACTAATATAATAATTGGCACCAGTTGCCGCTGTTGGTGTCAACATAAGCGAGTACGGGGAGATTCCGGATGGCACGAACTGTTTCCGTAAGACCTGGCTTGTGGGGCACCTCAGGGCCCTTACTGGTCATATTGGTTCAACTTACATATAATTCTGTACACACCAGAAACAAACCTAGAAGGACTTATGAGAGTAGCCAAATCCACTGTTACTATGGCCACCTTAGAGGCAGTTTTTGTGGCAACATCTGAGCTTCAAGATGCTCCAGAAGACCCTATGAACTACTTCATTGGAGGATGTGCATCGGGGGCAATGATCGGAGCCAGAACTAACAGTTTTCTTATTGGCAGTTCAGCTTGCTTTGATCTTGGTATGTTGGGAGCTTTTGTCAAGGTGAGCAGGCAGCAAGGCTGGAGATTTTTGGTACATCCTCAAAAATAACGTGGACTTCCTAATTCTAAAAGCAGATGCCCTTTTCTGTCTTCTTTTATCATATATAAAAGCATTGTTGTATGTGTAGTTGCTAGTCACTGATTGGAGCTCATGGGGCTTCCAAACGATATATATATATTTAGTAATGATTGAAGGATGTCCACATAACTTGTACATATGATGAAGTGGTGATTTCACTGAATTTTCTGTTCTGAGAGGAACTTACATCCAAATAAATAATTGTGTTTGGGTAAAAAAAAAACCTAATACCGGTATAATAATTAACATTTACATTTGCCAACGAGAGAGAGAGAGGGGGAGGGAGAGAATGAGGGAGGGAGGGAGGAAAAAGAGAATAAAAGCCCCACCTGTGCCATGGATGCCTGCATGGAGGGGGGGATATCAAAGTTCCACCCGTTTTGTATATGTATCATGGACACCGCTCCCTGGGGACACCCTGCTCTGCCACCCCCAATGGAAACCATAGACAACCTTGTATCTTTAACATCAGAATTCTGATGTTGGTAGAGACAAAAGGATGGTGGGGGAGTGAGATCAAAGAAGGATTAGATCCAAAGTATTGCCATCTTCCAAATATGCCTCTAACATGAGAAAAATGTTCCTCAGCCCTTGAACATAATGTGCTGAAGATAGATGAAAATGCAGCCTAAAACTGGTAGTCCTAACCAGAAAATGATGGATAGTGGAACAAAAAAGCACATGACCATGCTAAACCTCAGGGGAAATCTGCTAATGGTAAAAGAAGGTAAGAGATCTGTTACCTGGAGAGGTGCTGGAGTTCTATTTGTTCTACCTTTGATTCCTGCACATAATGGGGTGAAGAATAAACTTAGTTGCCCAAATTGTCCCTTTCAAACTGAGATGTTATCATTTAGGGATACAGAAGTTTCTGAAGGCATACTACAGAGCAAACTGTCTGACTTGCCTATTTCTAATTCTCCAGTACCAGAAAGCATGATAGCAATAGCAATATCACTTAGACTTATATACCCACTTCACAGTGCTTTTCAGCCCTCTCTAAGCGGTTTACGAGTCAGCATATTGCCCCCAACAATCTGGGTCCTCATTTTATCGACCTCACAAGGATGGAAGGCTGAATCAACCTTGAGCTGGTGAGAATTGAACTGCTGGCAGACAGCAGAATTAGCCTGCAATACTAACCATTGTGCCACCAAGGCTGTTCCGTGGTTCTGATAGTCTTGTTCTGCTGACAGTAGGTGGAAGAAGGCCCAGTTTTCCTCCTAAAGTTTCTTGATAACACAGCCATGATATGAGAAATCTCCAGATTTCCCTATTCTGGCTGATCAGAGTACTCTGTAGCTTGAATTTAGTGGGACTTCCTTCAGAGTCAGCATGCTTCAGATTATGATGCAAAATGACATAAAACAGAGTCCCAATATTTTGGGATCACTGGAATTTAGAGAGCACATGATGAGTTCTTATACCATTTGGCTATCGAGACAAATCAATATGGCCAATTACAAAACATGCCTACATATAAAGCCATGCTTTTTGTTACATTCAAATAATTTGTAAAAATTATTAAAAAAAATATCTTTAATAATAGTTCAGAAAATAGCATTCTATTTTAAATGAAAGTGGGCATTTAATATGAAATATTTAAACAATCTTATCACATTATGTTGAACTCTAATTTTTTTTAAGTGAATTGATTCAGAGCCGTGGTGATGCAGTGGTTAGAATGCAGTACTGCAGGCTAGCTCACTGCTCACTCCAGGAGTTCGATTCTGAGCTGCTCAAAGTTGACACAGTCTTCCATCCTTCCGAGGTTGGTAAAACAAGGACCCAGATTGTTGAGGGCAATATGCTGACACTGTAAACTGCTAAGAGAAAAAGCACTTTGGAGCAGTATATAAGTGCTATTGCTATTGTTATTATCCTGCATCACATATTTTGAATTATGCTGATCTATGTCGTATATGTTATCATTGAGTTTTGAGGTGAGCAATATGGTACAAAAGGCCATGTATTATATTTATCAGCATCACAAGTTATTATTATAACTTGTCACTGGTCAATAAACCAGTGCAACATATTTACTTTCTATTATGCAGAGAGCAACAGGACTTACTGAGCCGAGGTGGCGCAGTGGTTAGAGTGCAGTACTGCAGGCTACTTCAGCTGACTGCTAGCTGCAGTTCGGCAGTTCAAATCTCACCGGCTCAAGGCTGACTCAGCCTTCCATCCTTCCGAGGTGGGTAAAATGAGGACCCAGATTGTTGGGGGCAATATGCTGACTCTGTGAACCGCTTAGAGAGGGCTGTAAAGCACTGTAAAGCGGTATATAAGTCTAAGTGCTATTGCTATTGCTACTAGTTTTGCTTTCAGACCTACTTGGCACATGAATTCAAGTGAACTATTATGTAGACTTACAGTCCAAATTATCTGCCATTGACAAGCCTCACAAAATCAGATCTCTCCCTTGTAAATTGGAACAGCTGAATAGTATGGTCTCCAAGTCAGCTCACTTCAGCCCTGCCTCATCCCATCAACATAACCATTCAAAGGCTGTAAAAATTCCAGTATTGTTATTCTAATGTGAATAGGCATCTTAAGTACAGGACATTTTATTGACCCTGATCCCAAAATGTCAGAATGGGCAATGAAAGATTACTTTCTCTTGCCAGAGTTTTTTTTTTCAAATGGCTCCTTGAAGATATACAATTCCATGTACTCCCATTTATTTATTAGGCACAACCTTGGTCTCCAAGGCCTGTCCTTGATATCTCAATTGTCCTATCTTCAGCTAGTGATATCAGATTGGATAGTTTGAGACAGATAGGAGTAGTCATAAGACAGCAGATTCATTTTCTGGGTTTGGCCTCTAAATCATACACTTTAACAATGTTGGCTGTCTGTTTCTGGGTGGAATTGTACAGAAAATTATTCTGGAGGTCCTGCAGTTTAGATCATCCAGTCAGAACAATTTTCTCAAGCATAAAGTTCTGTTCTGTTTTTACCTGTCCCAAAGTCTATCAAATGGCACCAGGCATTTAAAAAAAAAGATATATGCATGTTGCTAAAGTTAACTAAAACTAACAAACATGTGAGGAATTCATACCAGTAGCTGGAATCAAGCTCATAAGTTACTCAGTTAAAAACCCATTCCTGGTTTTCTTCCAACCATTGTTGTTTAGGGAAAGGCACTGCTGCTTTTGTTCAAGGACTCTGAACCTCTGTAAATCCTCCTCAAACCTCAAACCCCTAACTCTCCACAGCATCCCTAGCAAATGGCTATCCAGACTGAGGAAATACTTGCAATGGAGAATACACCCATTCCCCCCAAAAAATCTGGCCCACAATTTAATATTTCATATGCCTAGAAACTTTTATTTATTTTTATTTATTTATTTATTTTTCAAAATTTGTATGCCGCCTAGGTATAGGTATAATCATAAATATACTCAAAGTGAATATAGATACATGTAGAAAATAAGACAGT
>QLTV01001993.1:473630-484423 GCA_003457575.1 Thermophis baileyi
CACTCCGAACTCCCTTAGTCGTCGCAGAAGGATAGCATGGTCAATGGTATCGAAAGCTGCTGAGAGGTCAAGTAGCACCAAAATAAAAAAATGACCCCCATCTCGGGCTCACCAGAGATCATCCATCAGCACGACCAAGGCAGTTTCAGTGCTGTAGCCAGGCCTGAAGCCAGACTGAAAAGGGTCTAGATAATCCGTTTCATCCAACGACCGTAGGAGCTGACATGCCACCACTTTCTCTACAACCTTTCCCACAAAGGGTAGGTTGGAGACCGGACGAAAGTTCTTTAATTCTGCTGGATCCAGGGAAGGCTTCTTGAGGAGGGGCCTCACAACCGCTTCCTTTAATGGTTGCGGGAAATCATAACTTGTAGACTACATGGACAGCCATTCAGACTGAAGTAGTACAGTACATATATAAATCTTATACTGTAAATAAGTAAACAAGAATTTGAAATTCCAGAACAATTTCCTGTCTTCAGAAATATCAGAATTTTTCAGCCAATATGACCAATATTTATGCAAGTCCAAGGGCAACTGCTCTGGACTCATACATTGAGAAGGAGCCTATAAGTAATGCAGAAATAAATTTTGTTCAGCAGATGGCTCACATCTATTCCAAGCTGGACTCCACACTGAGAGTCAAGTATGTTCAGAATATCGAGGCTGGCATGCATCCAATTTTAATGGATGAGTTTCTTTTTGTTCAGTCTCATGCTTTTAGACCTGTAATTATCTTAGTTTATAAAAGGTGCCAGAGGCAAATTGGTTGATTAAATTGCAGAGATTATAATCCATTCTTTGAAGGAGGATTATATTTCATTTCCACTGAAGGAAGCAATTATAAATTCTTAATTTTAAAACCTTCCACTGTCTCCTGATGACTAGACAACTATTGAACCATTTATTTATTTGTCTATGGCCCATTTTTCTATTGAAAAGAATTCTGAAAATGGCTTCGAATTTCCCTTTCATGAATGGTTCTTGAATGATGGTGGCAAATTGGATAAGGCTGATTATTTGAATCTTTATCAATCTAAATTTATATTAATTATCAGTCAGTTTTGGCTTTCTTTGCAGATGACCTACATTGAGAATTAGACATATGCTTCACAACTGTATTTATAACATCAGCTAGAGAATAATAGAATAACAGAAAAACAGAGTTGGAAGGGACTTTGGACATCTTCTAGTCCAACCTCCCTGCTCAAGCAGGAAACTGATATCATTTTAGACAAATGGTTGTCCAATCTCTTCTTTAAAACTTCCAGTGTTGGAGCACCCACAAATTCTGATGGCAAATCATTCCACTGATTAATTGTTCTATCAGGAAATTTCTCCTTAGTTCTAGGTTGCTTCTCTCCTTGATTAGTTTCCATCCATTACTTCTTGTCCTGCCTTCAGGTGCTTTAGTGAATAGCTTGACCCTTTCCTCTTGGTAGCAGCCCCTTAGCTATTGCAACAGTGCTATTATGTCACCCCAGTCCTTCTTTTCATTAAACTACACATACCCAATTTGTGCAGCTGTTCTTCACATGTTTTAGATCCCAGTCCCCTAATCACCTTGTTGTTCTTCTCTGCACTCTTTCTAGAATCTCAACATCTTTTTTATATCATGGTGACCAAAACTGGATGCAGTATTCCAAGTGTGGTCTTACCATGGCATTATAAAGTGGTATTAACACTTCACATGATCTTGATTCTATCCCTCTATTAATGCAGCCTAGGACTGTGTTGGTTTTTTGGTAGCTATAGTACACTGCTGGCTCATATTTAAGTAATTGTCCACTAGGACTCCAAGATCCCTCTTGCAGTTAATACTATTGGTACTATTTTATACCTGTGCAATTGGTTTTTCTTGCCTAAATGTAGAACCTTACTTTTCTCACCATTGAATTTCATTTTGTTAGATAGGGGCCTATTTTGAGCCTATTTTCTTGAGTATTGGCTATTCTTACCAGCTTGGTCTCATCTGCAAATTTGATGAGTTCCCCATCTATCCCCTCATCCAAATCATTGATGAAGATATTGAAGAGTACTGGGCCTAAGACAGAGCCTTGGGGTACTCCACTGCATACTTCCCTCCATGTAAATGCAGTTCCATTGAGGACTACAAGTTGAGTGCGGTTGGTCAGCCAGTTACGAATCCATCTGGTGGTGATGCTGCATAACCCAGATGCTGAACTTAGATGGAGGCAACATTTTATGGTGGTTTTAGTCATATTTCAGAGAATGTTTCCAGAATAGGATTGCTGGGTATATATTGCTCAAAGCCATCTTTTCTAATCCAGGTGGATTCATCTGAGTTTTATGTTCTCCCTCTATCCAGATTCGATGGAGAATTCATCCACAATTTTTGGGTTCAGTTATATCACTATATTCATGGTATTATGTGTATACCTTTGAGATACTGAAAGTCCTGAACCACTGCTGAATGCAACATTAAAATGAATTTGAGGAAAAATAAATTGCAACTGAATTGTGGTAAGCCTTATTGATCAGCAGACAAGTTAGTTAGCCTGTGATGGTGAATACAATCTCATCTGGATGGGCTAGCAGTTCCGCTGAAGAAGCAAATATTTGGAGAATGATCCTATGCAATATGGAATGGATTTTCGAAAGCTAGATGATTGGGAGGGGGGGGGGTTGTCCAGTTTGGTTGGTATGCCAACAATACCCTTCCTGAGGTAAAAGATCAGATCATATTAAGTCATGCTGTAATTATGTAGCATCTAGTTTACTATAATGAACTCCACATAGAATTCTAATTATTAAAAATTAACATAAAATGTACTTCCACATGATGTTTACTTTAAGACCATATAATATTTTATTTATCACATGTGCTGCTTTTAACTTGTTTCCAACTGAAGGGGCCTATTTTTAATGACAGAACCCTAAATAGTTTAGGGCCAAGATAGCAGAAATACTAATATAATTTGCACTTGTGAAAAACTCTCCCGTCATTGATATATATTAGATGGGTAGCTATACAAGGAGTTTTTTGTTACAATGTTTGTATTATAGCATTGAAGTCAGAAGAGCCCTCTTTTTCCTGTACTTTGGGCAGAGAATATAGATAGTCCTTGACTTATGACCACAACTGAGCCCAAAATTTATGTTGCTAAGCAAGATAGTTGTTAATTGAGTTTTGCGTCAATGTACAACCTTTATTGTCACAGTTGTGAATCACTGCAGTTGTTCAATTATTAACATGGTTGTTAAGTGAATCTGGCTTCCCTATTGATTGTCAGAAGGTCGCAAAAGGTGATCACATGATCCTGGGACACTGCAACCGTCATAAATACATATCAGTTGCCAAGTACCCGAATTTGATCACATGACCATGGGGATGCTGAAAAATGGTCATGTCACTTTTTTTCATTGCCATTCTAACTTCAAATGGTCAGTAAACAAGTGATTATAAGTCAAGGATAGCTTGTAAACACAATACTTGTTTTCAATATAATTTTCTGAAATTATAAACACTCTAGTGTGTTATAAGCCGAGGTGGCGCAGTGGTTAGAGTGCAGCACTGCAGGCTACTTCAGCTGACTGCTAGCTGCAGTTCACCAGTTCAAATCTCACCGGCTCAAGGTTGACTCAGCCTTCCATCCTTCTGAGGTGGGTAAAATGAGGACCCAGATTGTTGGGGGCAATATGCTAACTCTGTAAACCGCTTAGAGAGGGCTGTAAAAGCACTATGAAGCGGTATATAAGTCTAAGTGCTATTGCTAAGTGCTATTTTATTTTTATAGTTGTAATTACAATTGTGAGTAGGTTGTTTTACTTTATTGTCATGCTGGTTTTAGTTCTGAGCACATTATGTAGAAGAATGATATATGATTATAGCATATTTGGGGAGGAGTGCATGTGTGAAAAATAAAAGGCAACACACTGCTTTATTGTTCCATTCAGTCTTCTAAAAATTCCAAGCCTGTTATAATAAACAAAGAACACTCCATACATGCTAAGGAGAAATTTATGCCTGTCAGAGAACTGAACAGAAAATTGTTTTCTTTCCTCCTTCCTTCATCAGAAATCCAGATAAGATTCTCACTCTTCTTTCAACTGTTCAGATTCAATGCTATATTGCTCTTGGTTAATTTTTCTTTGTGTGAAAAGATTTATGTTTTCCTGCCTGCTTAAGGTATGAGCTACGAAGGACAGAGTCTGCCTGGCTAATAGCCAGGTCCACAATCAACACTTTCAGTTTTTCCATCACTCCTGGATATAAGCCTAGAGACACACCTAACAAAAATCCAGGTGTGGTTGCCATGAGTTCACCTGGCACAGGCGGGACAGGGCTACCATTAAAGGAATAGCACCCTCAAGGCACTGAGATTTGTTCACACTTTCTTTTTGCCACACTTTGGAGGCTGAGGGCATCAGAGAAAAGAGCAGCTACCGAGTTTAGGTAATGGAGAAAATAATTTCCTTTTTCTTTTCTTTCTGCTTGCAACCTGCTTTCTCCTGTTCTTCATAGTGACTTGTCACATCTCACTTTTGCATTTAACAGACTGTATACCATTTCTGTCTTATAATGATATAAAATTAGGTTAAATGAATTGTAATCTGCAATATCCCTTATTTGAAGTGTTAGCTTTTGTTGTTCAGTAGGGGAAAACATATGGTATTTTCTTTGTGAGGAATGTTTTGAATTCAGAGATTTAAAAAGCACACTAAAATAAACCTTTGCTGAATGTTTCTCCTTGAAGAAGATCCTGCATTAAATCTATATTGTACAAAAGCAGTACATAAACACTGCTTCTATATTTACTAGACCTAGACATTTTCTGAACATGAAGGTGCCATTCACATGGGGTCAGAGAAGTTATTTTTTTTCTGGACAGTACTTGTAAAACATCTGGATAATACTGACTCATATGCATAAAAAAGTTAAGCAAGTTTCAATGTGTATGTTGAATGTGCGAAGAGGACAAGTGAAATCTTAATGCCAGTTCTATCTCTTGTAATGTGGGTTCATTTAACATCAGACATTTAATGAGCGTTTCTGCTCTAGCAATTTGTAGTACTGTAGCATTGTACCACATTAGTGGTACTCTATGTTGTCAGTCCTAACAACTAATACAAATTACAAAGTAATTTGTTCTTTCACAGGATGACATAAAGTTTTAAATGACATCACTTGCCCATTTTGATTTTACCATATAGTCACTGATTCCCTTACTAAACTAGCAAAGGTAGAAATTGGAGTTTGTCTTTTGTTTGTTTTAAAGCATTTTGTTATTACTGGTAGAATATAATCATTCCAATTCATTACAGTGGCGAATGATTTTTTTCTTTAATCATAACTTCAAAATATTTTAGCACCAATGAAAAGATCAGTTTAAAAAGTGGTAAAATGATGCTCTGCAAAGCCATTGGTGAATGTATACCAATCAACGAATGGTCCCACTGATGAATTATACCCTTCCCTTCCTTTTCCCTCATCATGCATCAACAGCAGAAGACTAGTTATTGGGCAAAATTCATACAAACTTTTGATGATACTAAGCAAAGTTTCTCTATGTGTGTACTTGTCTCTATTTAACGTACAATTCAATTGAGAACATTTGTTCAGGTTCTAATTCTAGTGCAACCTTTTCAAACTAGGCGGTTTTCCAAATACATTAGCATATGGACCAGGAGATGCTGAGAAGTGAAGCCCATCTGGAGGGACCATTTAAGGAAATTTGTATTGGTAGTTCCATTTTTCCCTTTTTCTCCTGAAACTGGAGCTGCATAGTTGCACAGATCCGTTTCTCAATAGCATAAAAGGAAGCTGGATTGCAGGGGGGAAATGACTATTAGATTCCTTTGTGGCTCATCTTGCTGGAGAGGTGTGGCAGTGAAATTGAAGAATGTTAGTTACCACAGCTACCAAAACTTGTTTATGTTTTAATAGAAATAATAACTATGTATGTTATCAAGGATATAGTCTAATTATATAAGCCTTAGAGTTTCACATATTTGGGAATTCAAAGAATATTGAAGTATATGTGTGTGTTGGTATAACTGGATGCCAGGCTTCCTGCCTGCCTGCCTGCAGATAAAAAGATGTTGAGCTAGATTGATTTGTAAGGTAGTGCTGCCATTAAAAACAGGGAGGCTATTGCCTCACTGGGATAATTTGGGTGGTGTAGCAAGGTATCAAATTATCATTATTTATTTGGCTCCCTTAGAGGATGTACTTAGAGGAAGTATCATTTGCTGGACCTCAACTAGTATGAATATGAACAAAGAGCCTTGGATCTGAAAATACGCATGAAGTGTGTGAAAGTCAGGGACACTGGCTGCCTATGTGTGTCTATCTAGTAGGTTCCATTGTGCAATTAAATTAAGATCATGTCATCAGAAGAATTACAATAAGTTTCACCCGGCGTGGGCTGCTGGGGGTTCGCAGGGGTTCGGGAGAACCTCTAGCTAAGATTCTGTGCAGTTCGGAGAACCGACAAATCCCACTCCTGGCTGGCCTTGCTCACCCCGCCCCTCACCTCCCAGGAGTCCCCACGCAGCCTGTTTTGGATAAGGTACGTGCAAGGTGTGCGTGGAGGCTCAGGGAGGGCGAAAAATGGGCCTACCAGAAGTTCGGGAAGGCCGGAAATGGGCCCATTTCTGGCCTCCAGAGGGCATCCGGAGCCTGGGGAGGCCGTTTTCGCCCTCCCAGAGGCTTAAGGAAAGCCTCCGGAGCCTGGGGAGGGTGAAAAACGGGCCTCCCAGAAGTCCAGAAACAGGCCCGTTTCCAGCCTCCGGAGGGCCTCCAGAGCCCAGGGAAGGCCGTTTTCGCCCTCCCAGAGGCTTAAGGAAAGCCTCCGGAGCCTGGGGAGGGTGAAAAACGGGCCGCCCAGAAGTCCGGATTGTATTGTATTGTATTGTATTGTATTTCTATGCCGCCCAACTCCCAAAGGACTCTGGGCGGCTTTCTTCACATGAATCACTAAAAGCCAAATAGTCAAACATTACAAGTATAAGGTAATAGGTAAGAATATGAACAAGGGGTGTCTAGTTCAGACTTCACCTTAAGCTTCAGAAAAAGTCTGCTCTCCCAACTCAGTCCCCCTATTGCAATATAGAGATAATATTGTCCTATTGTGGAGATTGTGGAGATATCTGTATAGTATAAGCTCCTTGCTTGCATTATGGAAACGGATCCAACCCATTCCCACCATGGTCCAGACTTCTTCTTCCCTTGGAGCCTGTCTGTAAGTGTAAAGGGCTGGTAAATTCTTAACTAGAGAAAAGTCTTTCCAGCTGCTTTTGCCTTCTGCATGAGGGAAGCAGGGCTAGCACACCCCAAATGTGATCAGAATTTGGCCTCCGTTCATAATGTCTAAAGAAGGTATGATGAAATTGAAAACTGGGTATGCTTGGTCATTTGGCACAATATATTTGCTTTGTTTTTACCTGGAAGGCCACATCCTGGTACCACTCCAACAACTTAACCACTGCCTCAGACTGAATCTTATGGGGATCCAATGAGAAAGAGGAAAAAATAGTTATCGGTTGTGAGGCCTTCCTTTCTCAACAGCCGTATCTGAATGGAGTGAATGTCTAATTAACTGTGCTCTCTTATCTACATATAAAAACTTCAAAAACAAATTATGTATTTCCAAAATGAGATAACCTACAATTAGTCTTTTCCTTGCATAGCTCCTTCTCCCAAGCAGGTTTTGGTAAAAATTAGGAGACATTTCCCAAGGACAAGAATTATCCACACTGTTTTGAAGAATGGTGGCTTCCTTTATTAGAGGTATTTTAATTAGGCTTGCATAGCCAGCTTGGAGTGTTTCATTATGCATTTAGCATTGGGTTGGACTAGATGCCTCCAAGCGTAACATTCCACAATTTTGTGAAGTTGCAAAACAGCCATTTCCCATCAATATCATTCTTCCCCCTCCTTTAAAAAAGCATGTCTTCCTTAAGCTTTATTTGCTCTGAAAAATAATACAAGAGTTTCCAAGTAATAATCATTTTCGGTCATTCCTCTTGACCCTTGTATATAAAAAACATTAATCTGGAATTTATAACATGTAGACTAATAAATGTAGTCTCCTTCCGAAATCAAGCTTGACTCCTGGACAGATCAATACAGTGTTTTTGGCTCCCATTCAGTCTTCTTCTGGAATATTGTTTTACTTCCCAGTCTAGCCTAGAGCCTTGGGGTGATCTCCTGTCTAAATGCAAACCAAATCCAGACCTGCTTAGCTTTTCCAGACCTGCTTAGCTTTTTCAAGAACAGCCAAGGACAGTTAAATGCTGCCACCTCTATTCTATTGCCAGGATCTGATCAAAATTCTCAGACAGTTCAGTCTGAAGCATGCTATTGCATGCAACTCTATACATAAAGCAGATGATCAATTGTTGAGGGGTTGGCAGGAGGGGGCAAGAAAGAATAAATTGGAAAGGAGCAAGTTTAAAAGTTTGGTCCTCTCCCACCATCACCTCAACTCTTACCTGTTTAGCAGTACATATGTAAAAAGGCATGAGGATTATGTACGGCCCTGAAAATGTACAGATTAGCTTTGCAGAGGAAGAGAACAAAAAGGAATTGTTTGTTCGTGGCCAACTGTTATATAATTCCTGGGACATCATGTTCTGGCTATTTCTCAAAACTTTACTTTACCTCATCCATCAGCCTTCAAAGCAGTTAGTCAACTACTGCTAGTCATAACATGTCTATCAAGAGCTTCTCCACCATGGAGGAACTATACCCAGTACATCACTAATTCATCTCCCCCTGAAGAACATACTTAAGTATCTGATTTTAAAAAAACCCTAAATATCATCATTAGATTTCTCTGACATTATAATGAAGATATTTCAAAGATCAAGGGGGCAAAGCAATAAAGCAATAATACATACTATGGAAATTGATCAGGGAAATTGATCAGGGTAGGAAATTGATTCAGGGCACTTGTGACCAGTTGTGCTTCTGTCTTTGTATATTGATGCATCAGCTTTATTTATTTTTTCTGTGCTGTTTGTGCACTTCTAAAAATATTTTTTTCCTTCTGTATTATTTTATAAACTGTCCACGTCTACTTTTTGCTTACATGACAATTATACAATCTCTGAGGTTTAATGTTTAAATTTTGATCTGTCCATCAAGGCCTGTCTTAATTCCTCTGGGGCCTAACTCTTGCCCTTTGGAATTTCCTTGGGTTTTGATTAACAATGTTACCTAATGTCTTTGAAATACAGCAATTCTATTGACTGCAGACAATTCCCCCGTGAAGTCAGGATAAAATAATTAAGAGATTTTTTTTTGTCTATAATAAAGGAAAACAGCTGCTTGTTTCCTTATTTCCATTTCTCTTAGAAACGTACATAGATGCAATAACTATAAAACAAAAGCAATATAAAACATAAAACAGCAACATTTAAAAGCCCAAGTAAATAAGTTTTGAGCATTTATCTTATTTCGAGAATTTTAAAAAATTTCTTCGTAAACTTTGTAACTTCTCTTATGTATACAGTTAAGATAGAATCCCAATAGTAGTTTGTTCCATAATACTGGCCTTGATATGAATAAAGTAAAATAAAGTAAAACGTCTCATTAATGATCAGTGAATCCATGGCAGGACTTGCAAGCAATGAGATGCCTCACCTAACAGCAGGGAGTGGACTGAAGATGAACAGACAGTCCCCTAAATAACTTGGACCTAAGCCATTTAAGAGTTTATACAGTACTGTGAGCATCCTGAATTGGATTGGAAGGCCACCAATTATGAAGGAAGCTGTTTGAATACATGGGTGATGTAGGATCCCAAAGAAGCAGTACTTATCGCATGAAATGCAGTGTCCTTGGCTGACTGCAGTTTTCAGAGTATCTTGAAGTGCCACCTTAAGAAGAGTGTATTTCCATAGATCTATCCTACAAATAGCAGTGCTTGAGTTCCTAGAGTGAGGTTTCTCTCTTTCAGGTACAGAAATCTGAAAGCTGGTAAAAGGCTCTCTTGCCTTTGAAAGTATATGACTGTCCACTGGATTGGGATCTGGATCCAGAAGGTTCTTTGACAAACAAGCTTGTTCCATGAAAGGAATTGTAACTCCATGGTGAACAGATTTATCTCTCAAATTGCATACCAGTTCCCAGAATCAATTAAAATTTTGTCTTACTGGAGTTCAGTTTCAAAATTAGCCACTGCTAATTTTGCTGTGGCAGTCCTTTCGTGTTGAACATATTCATGACTTAGATATTCTGAACTAGGCTCATAGAACAGTTGCACAGCAGTCATTCAAAATCTAAAACCTAAATTAAAATGCAGTTAAAATGCAATTAAAAGTTATTTTAGAGGCTTGGGAAAATAGGAAGTTGTTCACCTAGTGCTAAAATGATGCTAGGTTGTTGCAGTTGACATCTTTGAGGAGAGAATTCCCTAAATGGTTTCCATCATAGAAAAGCTCAACCCTTTATAAAGTCCACCTCATCTCCTTTGGTGCAAGGACCTGGAGAGGGCCTCAGTAGATGATCTTAAGATCCAGATAGAACATATAGAAGAAGGCACTTCTTCAGGTATCATGGCCCTAAGCTGTTTATAGGTTAAAATCGGTTAAAATCAGCACTTTGAATTGGGTCTGAAAATGAACTATCAGCCAGTATAAATGGGGGGGGGGAATAGTATAATATGTTTATTTTAGTCAGTCCCAATCATTCTAAACTAACAAACTTGTTGGATAGTGGGTAGAGATGACAGGAGACAGACTTCCAAAGCAGCTCTTTATTTCAGCTCTTGTATCAGCAACCAGCAAAGAGCAGTCTGACAGCTTGCCCTTTTATAGGGAGCTGT
>QLTV01001993.1:494423-530057 GCA_003457575.1 Thermophis baileyi
TTCTTGTTCTACCCTCAGGTGCTTTGGAGAATAGTTTGACTCCCTCTTCTTTGTGGCAACCCCTGAGATATTGGAACACTGCTATCATGTCTCCCCTAGTCCTTCTTTTAATTAAACTAGACATACCCAGTTCCTACAACCGTTCTTCATATGTTTTAGCCTCCAGTCCCCTAATCATCTTTCTTGCTCTTCTCTGCACTCTTTCTAGAGTCTCAACATCCTTTTTACATTGTGGCGACCAAAATTTTATTTTGGTTTGGCCAGCATAGGAAATTATTGTTGCACATACAGTACTTTAAAAGTCATTGTCATATGGAGTAATTAAATCTTCAATAACTTAAAAGTTTAGTTGTGTGCTTTCACTAAGCAAAATTAGTTTCCAATGCTGGAATCCAAGCTGCAGATGACTACAATTTTCATTCTAGTTGTATAGGCCTGGCAATTATTTTCAGCCTATCAATCCCCACCAGTAGCCAAATCCTTAAGGCAAGGCAGGAAGATAAGCATGACTCATAATGCCATGTTAAAGTTTATACTTTGGCATAGTTTTTGGAATGCAGAATGCCTGTGGATGACATCATTTGCCAGGGTGTACTCTTCTTATAAACAGCTAAGTTGGTCTGCACTGCAAATATATGCAGTGATTACCAAGAAAAGATCATGGACACAGCCACTTCTTTATAGGTGCTTCAGGCAATATATGTATATACTATTTATAAAAGATAAAACATCTTTATATTTTCAATTTAGGATTCTGTTCTCGAGGGTCCTAGCTAATATATGAAACAGATCAAGATCAAATTTAACTGATACGTCTTTGCAGGTTTTTGAAATCAACATGTTTTAAAGCTGCCTGATTCCAAACTGAATTATTGATCCTTCTGAGTCAGTATTCACATAGTGTCATAGCAGTTGAGCAGATTTCCGACAGCAATTTTTGTCACTCCAAACTGCAGCTGTTAGGGATTAACCTTGATCTTTTGCATGTACGTAATGTGATCAACTGTTGAGCTATGATTCTTTTTTAATGTGGGTGCTAAGTAATAAAGGAAAGAAAAGGGATGACATGTTCATGTGTTCTAACAGAATTACAGGTCATTTGTCCCTGGACAAACAAAATGTCTCTTTGTAGACCAAAATGTGTAAAACCCACGTGGAGGCATTTTGAACAGAAGAGTAATCCACTGGGAAAGTTACATATCTCTTATTTTTCTTTGTATTCTTTCTTCAAAATCATATCCATATAAAAGTATCTTATATGTATATTATATACATCTAGTATACATTTTAAAATCTAACTGTCTAGAGTGGTGATATCAAATTTAAATGAAAAGTCTTTAAATGGTTTTTGCAAATTAGTGTTGCTTCTTCTTTTCTAAAACCAAATGCTAGGGGAAGTATTGGCAGCATTAGTAGTAATATAAACTCACCTTTTTGCTTTGAAATGCAGTTCTGTGTTAGAAAAAAATTGAATGCATATTTACTAATTGTATAACACATATTGGTAAAGGTCAGCATGAGATCATTGCTTGGTTGGAGTCAAAACAGCGCAGGGAGATGGCCTTGTGCAATCTCCTTTAACTTGTATCTGATATGTTCTTAGGGAGTAACCAGATGTTTCTCATTTGCTGTTAGAACAGGCAGGAAAGGAGAACAACTGAAGCTTGCATCCCCACCCTTTTATACAGGTGCCAACAAGTAATGGACTCATTGACATGAAGCTTGCTTGGATGACGCTACAAAACACATTGTTGGGAGGCTCTTTGAATTCCAGGTCTGGCTAGAAGGTTATCTGCACCTGGAAAAAAGAAGAGCTTGAAAATGGTGTTTATCCACCTAGATAATCTGCCCTTTAGCTCCAGTATTCTTGTGCTGGAATGAATGACCAATCACAAGCATATAAGATTGTCTCACAATGAATCAGACAAATGCTGTATCTGCATTTACCAGCTTTGTTCCCCCACTAATGATTGTTCTTTGGGGGAAAGGCAGGTTATAGAGTAACTTGAAATAATGATAGTAGATGTTCTAATGGAAATGGTAATAGGGTTTTACAACTCCCAGAATTCTTAGTCATATTTCTGCCATTTTGGGAAGATGCCATACTATGGAAGGCTGATCTATGTACCAGCAGTTATGATGGAGCTGGACCATTAATCTCTGCCAATCTGACCAACTGTCAGTGTTAATGTGTATGATCCAAAATCTCTGTTAGGTTAAAGCTTCTTTCTTTCTTGGTCTGTCTTCAGTAGACAATCCAGTATCCTTCAGCTGCTTTGAAACTACTCCCGCTGCCACTGCCATTCTCACAGTCCCAGCCAGCATGGTCATGGATGATGATAATTGAAATGCAGAACATTTATTTATTATTCAATTTTTAATCCCACCATATATTACTGATATATGATTAGTATAGTATAGTATAGTATAGTATAGTATAGTATAGTATAGTATAGTATAGTATAGTATAGTATAGTATAGTATAGTATAGTATAGTATAGTATAGTATAGTATAGTATAGTATAGTGTATAGTATAGTATAGTATAGTATAGTATATAGTATAGTATAGTGTATAGTATAGTATAGTATAGTATAGTGTATGGTATGGTATAGTATAGTATAGTATAGTATAGTATAGTATAGTATAGTATAGTATAGTATAGTATAGTATAGTATAGTATAGTATAGTATAGTATAGTATAGTATAGTATAGTATAGTATAGTATAGTATAGTATAGTATAGTAGTATAATAATGTAAAGTAATGCAATGCAATATAATATAATACAATGGGTGGTATGCATCTTCTTCAATCTCAAGCCCTCTACCAGAGGCCTACAAGCTTGAGGGTTCAGCACAATATCTTAGTTGTTCTCTGCCCTCTTCTTGACAGAAAGGTCTGATGTTTTTCCTGGGATCTGTTGGAGCCACTCTCCCAACTTAGGAGTCACAGCTCTGAGTGCTCCTACCACCACTGGGACGACTTTGGTCTCTACTTTCCACATCCTCTCCAATACTTCATCAGGCCCTGGTACTTCTCTGCTAATATCCTTTTTTTTCCCCCTTGGATACTAAGATTTCTAGCATTCTTTTTCATACAGGATTTTTCATCAGTTCCACAAGTAAAATCTCTCATCACTCTTGTATTCATCATATGAAGGGCATATTTTCCCAAGGCTTCTATCATGGTAGTTCATTTGTTAATTTTGATTGCCCCTCCCCATCCATGTGCTGTTGGTTATAAGGTATTGATACACATTAAGTACTATTATTTAAAATCTGCTTTTATATATCTGTTGCTTTGTAAATGTAGTAAAGAAGTTTACATACTGTCTATGGAGAATGATTTAGGACTGTTGAACCTAAAGGGTTCTAATTGATTTTGTGGTTCTCACAGTTTGTCTTATTTTCTCTTGTTGTTTTTACCAGACATAAAATATATTGAAATGTCACCAGGCAAAACCAAGTATCAAGAGTCTTGGCAGAGCTCAAGAAGTCCTTCCAGCACTCCATTTTCTGTGTCTTCTCCAAACCGGGGGCATTTATTTCCACGTGGAGGCAACCTTGGCTATAACTGCGATGCTGTTGGTAATATTTCTGGAAGTGCACAGCATTTCTCCCCTACAGGAAGGCAGTCACCAACTTGCATCCAAGTATCAGAGAGTATCTCCATTCCACAACGAGATCAGAAGAACTTTGCATCCTATGGTTCAAATTCTTCCCTAGCTTCCTCTCCAGGCATCCTGCAACTCAGGAGGATGGCTCAGCGATGCAGTGAGGCGTCAATGCTTTCAACAAGTCCTGGGTCAGACACCAGTTACATTTTTGGAAGGTAAATGCACTATATAAAAGGGATTGTCCTGTGTGATTATTTGTAGTTAAGTATCATTGCCTGAGCTACTTTGCAGTTGCTGTCCTACAAGAAGGCTATCAGGCAGGAAGGTGAAAAGAGGAAGAAAAAATGTATAGCAATGATAGCAGGAGAAAATAGTAGCAGTGGTGAAAAACTCAGTCAGAGCGGAATAGTGCCCTCAACAGACACCTTGGCCTGGTCAAACTACCTCTAATCCAGCAATAATTGTGCACATTTAAAGATGGTGGCTGGAAAAGATGAACTGGAACTGGGAAGTGACAGGAGAAAGTAGGTTTCACCTATTGACTTGTTTGGTAAGGGAAGGTGTATTTCAAGGCAGCTGCTGTGTTATTTTCTTTGGGCATAGCCAAAATTTTTAGTTCCTCTGCATCCCTCACTATGTCAAAATAACTAAAAATCACTTTTGTAAAATTAAGGTTAGGAAATCCGGGAGCCAAATGAATACACACCAGAGGTGGGCTGCTTGGGGTTCGCAGGGGTTCGGGAGAACCTCTAGCTAAGATTCTGTGCATTTCGGAGAACCCCCAAATCCCACTCCTGGCTGGCCCCGCCCCCCCCACCCCTCCCAGGAGTCCCCACGCGGCCCTGGGAAGGCCAGAAACGGGCCTGTTTCCGGCCTCCAGAGGGCCTCCGGAGCCTGGGGAGGCCGTTTTCGCCCTCCCGGAGGCTCGAGGAAATCCTCCAGAGCCCGGGGAGAGCAAAAACGCACACGCGCGCGCACACACACACACACACACACACACACACACACACACACACACTGTGGTGCAGGAGGCCGACTAGGCCATGCCCACCATGCCCACGCTCACCCAGCAACCGGGCAGAGAACCCCTTGCTAAAAATTTTGAAGCCCACCCCTGATACACACCTAAGCAAATCCACTAGTGCATCAAATATCTGCTGCTTAAATCCAGCAGAAAGATCTTAGAGATGGAGGGACCACATAGACCACTGAATCCAAATGCCTATTTGGTTCTATTAATTCTGTCCAAGTGCCTTCTCCTTCGGAAGGTTGATGGCCAGAAATCCCACTTTGTCTGCATTGACTATGGAATAGAAAGATGTGGTTAAAGTCCAGATCACTTGTACATTCTATGTCATTGGCCAAATCCAGGTTAGTTCACCTGTTTTAGGACTGTTTTTCTCACCCCAGGACAAGAGAGTGCTTAGAGACTCATTTGTGCAACTTGCTATTGATCACATTTTTTGTTTCCTGTACTGAGTTATTTAGTCTTCCTAGAAGTCCATAGTGCCTATTACAGTAGAGTCTTTAGAAAAGGTCCCAGGAAGTAATTCAGAAACATGAATTTGACTTTCCACACTGGATTCAATGCAGGAATTCAAATAAAAGCATTCCCTGTAGATTTAATGAGCATATCCACTGTGAAGGAGCATATCCATTTCTCTAGGAATTTATTTCTACAGCCGAACACTTCAACTGTTTGGGTTTCTTTCTTAATGTCCAAGTGGAATCTGCCTTCCTATAACTTAAGACCATTGTTTGGTTTCTTGTCTTCTGGAATAATACAAACTATATGTTTTCTTGATATATTTTCCTGCTTGAGCAGGGGGGGGGCTGGACTAGAAGACCTCCAAGGTCCCTTCCAGCTCTATTCTGATTGATTCTGATTGATTGATAATGCTCCATTAGTTGAGGAATATCGTCAAAATGTGCCCTCCCCAAAGAAATATTATCTAGATCCACTTGTTTCCATTTAGAATTTTGAAAAGATGGATCTTTTTTTAAAAAAACCACTAATTAGCCAGTCACCGGGAGATGGAACAGTGGTTTTATCTAGATGAGTTTCTATTATTCTTTCAGACATGCTTAGCAAAACTGGACACCATTAGAGAGTTCTAAAATCTTGTGTACCTAGCATGCATGGTTTGCTCCCATATGGATATTTAGAACTAACAGTAGTATAACCCTAGTCGTCTCTAACTTTTTTATATGTTTTTCCCCCTCTTTTGCAGCAGCAGCAGCCAATCATTGTCCAACCATGAATCTGACACATCTCTAACTAGATCAATAGGAAGTCCCTCCTCTGTTGAATCCCTGACAGGGTGTTATGTTACATCCAACAACCCTGGTTCTTCCTACCCCAGAGCCACATGCTCCCAGAAAGAGAATTCTCCTCTAACTCAGCCATACCAGAAGGGACAAACCCACACCTATACCCACATTCTTTCATCTGTTACAAACCCCCCACTCCCAATCCCTATAGTGCTAATCAATGGTCTCCCAGAAGAGAGTGGGACAGCTACTCAACTTTCCAGGGGCTGCTCCAGTTCCTTCAAAGATAAGATGCCTAAGACCAATTCCAGCAGTTTTTCAGGAGTTAATGGTCTAAACAATTCCTATTCTGACAACTCAAGTTCCTCCCCTTCATCTCTGGATGGTAAGTTGTTCCATCCCTATGACTGGAAGTTCACATCTTTGTTTCTTTATTTCCAATTGGTCTGAAAATGAATCTTTTATTTTAAAAATTGGGAAGGAATACAACTTTTTGGAATAAACGACCTTCCCCAGATCATGTAATATGTGATTCACACAATCTGAATTGCAACTCCTTCCCCAGCCAACATGGATGTTGGTAAGAATTCTGGAAGCTGAGGTCCACATATCTAAAAAGTACCAATCTAGAGGATGGGTGAAATAAAATTTCCCTGCTGTGAGAAGTAGAGGAAGTAATCCAAACTAAAAATGGCACTGTGCCTGCTCATACAAAAATCAGGGAATAAGGCCAATCTGTATATTATCCAAGCAAAGCATCTGTACAATCAGCATGGTAAAATTTCCTAAATTGATCACATATTCCCTATTTGTTAATTCACCACCCTACTTCCTCTTTGCCTATGGGCCTTTTGAAGTATTTCAAGAAACTTAGTGAGGGAAAAGGCACAAATCAAGATGAAGTAAATTCATTTCAATGCCCTTTTTCCTTATATCTTCCATCTGACAATCAGCTTGAGAAGGAAGCTAGTGGGGAACACCAGTATGAGAAATGGACTTCCCTTGCTTTCTCATTCTCATACATGCTTCTCTCTGCTACCATCTGAACAATATTACCCCAATCAAGGAGGAAGGGGTAGTTGCAGACTTGAAGGTTTAGTCTGCATCCTCTTTCCAGAAAGTAGGACTATCAGAAAAACAAAGTGGCTGATCAGGGACATCCAATCAATAATTCATCTAGAATGGCATATTGTTGCTTAACAGTAGCCAGATGTTCTAGGAAAATGTAGTCACTCTGTTAATATTAAATCCTGACATGTAATGTTGGGGTTTTGAATGTTTGCTAGGAAATCTAATTAAACAGTGTTTACTTTTGAGGGAGAGGAGGGCAGTACAAAATCCAGAAGCTGGGTCCAAAACAGCAAAATTGATTTAAAATTCTGGCATGCGATTTGAGGAGATTCAGTTTGGGGATTCATTAAAGTCCCTGAATATGAAAGTTGTGTTTTTAGCTATCATAACTAAGCAGTCTCTTTTAAAATTAGTTGTGTCACCATGTAAAAGAAAAAACTTTTCTAGCCTTATAAAAGTCCAGTATGATGATGGCTACCCTTTGGACATCCGCAAAGGGTGTCAAAAAAAAAATCCCTCAAAATGAAAGCTAAAATGAAGTGATGGAAGCAATATTACGTGCAACGTATGTAATCATAGGATGTGGTTTTCATTATTTCATTATGAACCATTGAACCATCTTGATTATTTTTAACCCCTTCCCCAGATACCCTTGTGTTAATTGCAAAAGAAAATCAAAGGAATTTCAATTAAGTCATTTCTAACTTACTGTCTGGATTTCAGTGAACCTAGGATCACTGGGAATTTGGAAGGAATTTGGATGTCTCCCATTATCTCAGTGTGGTCCATCCATTTCAGTATTTGTAGACTGAAACAGATGGAAAACTGTGAGATAATCTCTTTTTCCTCTCCAGCTTGCCTTCATTTATTTTATAAAATCTCCCTTATATGCAGATTCTTCTCTAAAATTAAAAAAAACCACTATGATGAAAAAAAAATTCTTTCTGATTTTTCTAACCACTTTTCCTTAACCTTTTTTTTTTTTACTTAGATATATGTATGACTTTTTTTTCCCATGCAGGGTATTCCAAAGAAGCTCAGACAACTATGAAGTTTGTGATGGACACCTCTAAATATTGGTTCAAACCCAGCATTACAAGAGACCAAGGTAATATAAGGAACAGCAGGCAACAATACACAAAATGAAGGAAAGGCAAGAAAGCTAAAAGACTAAGAATGTGGCCTGATTCAGACAGAGAGATAAATATGATTGTTACATGAATGAGCTGCATGAGCTGATATCTCTTCCCATCTCTGAGGAAGGAGTTTTATTAGTTTTTATGGATCCATGGTATTGGAAAAAACAACCAGTAGAAGTCAGCTTCCCTGTGCTTTTTCCTCCTTCTATTTTTATACTTTTTCTAGCCATTTTCTTCATTTGGCTCAGAACATGGGTATAGTGAAAAGGATAGTGATCAAAGAGTTATGCACCAAAATAATTTCAGAGAAGTGTGTTTAAAAGATATTTCTTCAAGCATTTGGGCTAACAGTCGGGTACATTAGGGAGGCTGTGTACAAATGCTCCATATAAGTTATTAACAAAATTCAGTATAGTTTTTTAACTGATCTATTAAACTAAAGTCTGTAAAAAAAACCTGAATCAATTCCATATAGATACAGAAAGGAAAATGTACCAGATTTATATTGATTTACATGTCCATTTTGGAGAAAAGTCAACTTGCAGAATGAAGATAAAAGGATTTAATCCTTTCCCTCCCTTCCTCATTAGGAACATGGAAGCTTCTGGAAATGCAAATGAAGGTTTGGAGCATTAAAAGATTGGTAGAGTTATTAGATGAGACAAAATAAATGTCTCTCAGTTATTTTTCCCTGCCTCAATTTACTGACTATTTATCTACCTATTTACCTACTTCCTTACTTTTTGAAACTCCAAACTTTGGGACAACTTATTTCTGTAGTACGATGTAAGTTTCAGCCTTACGTATACGTATTTGCTGCATTCAAATTGAGTTGATACCACTGCTCAAAATAATTATACCATTTGTCATCTACTTTCTTATTTGTAAAACAAAGCTCCATTGATAAAGACTGGTATCCAATCACACTCCCCTGCCCTGACATTTTAAGAGATGTTGTCTATATAGCTACTATTTACTCACACCTATTGTTTAAGCTTTTGTTGCACATATTCATGCTAAATAAGGCATTTTATTTGTTCTTTCAGATAATCCCCACAATTTTCTTTTGTGAGATGGACTCTATATACAAAGCCAGTAGTACCAGGCCATACCTGGGAAAGGAAATTTTTCCCAGATATGGTTCTGGTACTACTGGTTTTGTGTGTAGCTGGTTTATTCCTCTGAAAGGGAGAGCTTGCAAACTGATGAGCATAAAATAGATCAAGACATGCAATATTATTGAGGTGCAGGCAGTATTTTCTCCCTAGGACCTTCAAACTGCTCAATTCTTTCAACTATAGAGCCTTTTTAGTCTTATCACAGGTAACGAAGAGCAAAGAGACTGAGCTGTAAATCAAAAAGCTGCCGAATCCAATCTGGCCTCTGTGTAACTTGGTCAAATAGCCTTACGTAAGCCATTATCGCTCTCTGCAACATATGATCACAATATTGGTTTACTGTGAAGGTTGACAGCTAAGTAGTACACATGAAGTGCTTTGAACACAGGAACCAGTGTTTGCAAAAGATACAAATGCTTATTAATCTCTCTTTATTCTTTGATATGGTGACACTTTGTTCTTTGGGTGTATGTCTTAACAGCTATCCAACTGCTGATGGACGAACCACCGGGTACATTTATTATGAGGGACAGCACATCTTATCCTGGCTCATTTGGCTTAGCCCTGAAAGTCTTCAGCAACAAAGCAGGTACTCAGAATTCCTGCTTCAAACTGCAAAAAGGTGGTAATAGAGAGGGGCCAACAGCAGCCTTCTCCTACCTGATGCTTTCCAGATGTATTTTACTATAAATTGTAGAATTCCCAAGCAGAGGGGCAGTTGGCTGGGAAGTCTGGAAGTTGCAGCTCCAGTATATTTGTAGGGCACTGCATTGAGAAAACCTGCTCTGGTGCCAAACTGTGCAGAAACCCCACTTAAGGGATTCTTTATTTAGGCTCCCACCTGCATGTTCCCAGTCTGAATACTGATGAGACCTTAAAAGGAAGGGAAAGATAGACTCCCAAAGCAGACTCCCAAAAATTTGACAGTTGCAGTGTTGGAAAACAAGAGAGGCTATTGACTCTCGCAAAGAGGCAGCACATTCACTTCTCCTAAAGACTGGTGATTCAACTGCAGCTAATGCAGAGAGGTGATAGTTCCCTGCATGGCCAAAAGCTCCAAACTCATGGCTGTAGTTAACATATTGCTCACTGCATGTTCCCAGTTGCCTCATGGCACACAGTTAAGGAAATTCTGCAAAAATGAAAAACAGAGCTCTATCATTGGTAGAGCACAGCATCTCCATAAAAGCAACCGATCGTCATTACATGTTTTAGAAATCAAAACCGAACAAATCTCAAGTATTTTTCACACAGGAAAGCAATGGTGGGGGAAACCCCAGAGGGTAAACCAGCAGAGAAGTGAAAGAGGAGAGGAGAGATGACTGATGAGGAACTGCGAACAAAAATAAAAAAGAAAAGCAATAGAAAGTTGGCAAATGGCTATATTCAGAGTCTTTCTGAATCAAGGGCAGTGTGAAGTTCAAGTCAGAGCTAACTTAGCTTCTCACATTGGAAGCAACCTGCAAGATGTCGCAGGGGAAATGAAACAGAAACAAAGCAAAACTAATGTACTGAAGCCTGTCCATGCAAGGATTTCAGGGTAAAGTAGTTGCAAGCCAGGACAAGCAAGCTTTCTGTGACTTCAGCATGGATCAGCTTCAGGGAGGGGAATGCAGCTGAAGAGAAATGTAAACTTCTCTATTAATTAACTATGTATGCCCCAGTTGGGTTATGAAGCACAGAAGAGATGGAAGTTAATGATCATTAAGAGGAGCAGAGCAGAATGTTCCATGTCATTCTACACAACTTTAAGAGAGTTTCTCCAATTTGGGTCAAATAGCAAATTTTGCTGGGTGACGGAAATAATCTATTTAAAACAGAAGAGAGCAGTGAGAGATTGTAAATAATGTGAGCAAATATTGCAACCTTTGTTTTAATATTAAAAAAATAATATTTATTTCTAGCATTTAAACTTTGCCCTTCAACATTCCTAGGTTTTGAAAGTTGGGAAAGGGTTTATCATTATAAAAAAGAGCAAAACTGTGCCATGCCACATTGATGCCTTCTAAATATATTCTAACTATAATTCCCATTAGTCCTACCCAGCATGGTCACTGGGAATTATGGAATTTGTATTCCAACCCATCTGAGGACTCTGTGCTGGAAAAGGCTGCAAAAAAAAATGCACATATCCCTGTACACAGAGAGAGGGGAAACATAGGTTAAAGAATATCTGCTCATTTGCTTCTTCTCAATTTTGTTTGGTTAACATTGCATTTGCAGGCCAAAAACAATATTTTCTCTGTGATTATTTGTATGGGTGAACTTTATAGCAGGCATTTTCTGTTGTGGTCATATACTGAAAAAGTTCATGATTGTGATAAAGGGTCACGGGTGTCATTCTGTCATTCTGGCTCCAATTTCTATTGTTTGTGGTAAATTCTCACATTACTGAATTTGCAATCACATAATATTTCTTTAAATAGAGGATTTTAGGCACATGAATTGCTGAGAGACTGTGCAACCCGTTTCAAGAGACATTGAGTTTAGTTTTTTAAAGTTTTAACTTTCACATCTCTGGAAGAATTCCACTATGAGTCCATCACTGATTTATATTCAGAAACACTTTGTTTCATGAGCTGAAATTATTCTCAGAACAATTCTGCTCCTTCATCTGGTTTAGATTTATAACAAATTCCATAGAATTAAAAGATGATAATAGCATCGGAAAATCAGAAAAAAATATGTGTGTTATCTATTTCTGTATACAAAACTGGGTTCAGGAATTATGTCTTCATTGTCACATATGATATCCAAAACATAAACAGCACCAAAATCAGAATTAGAGAGAAAGAGTTGAATAAAGCCTTTAAAAATCCAATTTTAAAGCTCTTTGGAAAGCTTCCAATGTAAGGTATTGATTTTTTTATAGGTTGCATTTCAGTTTGTTTTATTTTATTTTAAAGGAGAAGATGCTGGTAACCACATTAGACACTTCCTCATTGAGTCTTCTCCCAAAGGAGTGCATCTTAAGGGAGCGGAAGAAGAACCCTATTTTGGTAAGATTGTTGGTCTAGTTGGTTTCAGGTACTTATGCTTAAGCTGTGACTGTCATATATTCATGCATATAGTTATTAGCTGGGGTTGCAATTAGCTGAGGTTGAGGCGGTTACATCTGTGTTGCTTTTTGCTCCTAAAAAAGTGCCCTGCCCATCTGATTCAGCAAGGTAAAGGGAAAAGTTTTCCCTTTCCAGTCATGTCCAACTCTAAGGGGCACTATTCATTTTCATTTCTTAGCCGAGGGAGCCAGCAGTTATGTGGCTAGCATGACTTTACGCTGATGTGTATGGAACACTGTTACTTTTCCAACAAAGTGGTACCTATTTATCTACTTGCATGTGTATGCTTTCAAACTGCTAGGTGGGACAAGCAACTGGAGCTCACACAGCACTTAGGTCTCGAACCTGGGCTGTCAGCTTTCCAGCTGACTAGTTCAGCATCTTTAACTGTTGAGCCATCGTGCACACACACACACCTTTGAAATAAACTCAGCATTCTATTTCAATTAAGTGGGACCAGGTATCTATGGAAAGTCATAAATGTGGCAGTCTTGGAAGGCAATGGACACTGCAACCATCATAAATATGAACCAGTTGCCAAGCATCCCAGTTTTGATCACATGACCATCGAGATGCTACAACACTCATAAGTGTGAAAAATGGTCATAAGTCACTTTTTTCATTGCTGTTGTAACTTTGAATGGTCAGTAAACGAATTGTTGTCAGTCAAAGACTAAGCTGTACAGAAATCAGGCATGTAATAAACAATGTTTTCAAGGAGAGGTAAAATACACATCAGCAATGGGAATTGCAAACTTCATGCCCATATATACTGTACATATAGGCTTTAATATCATTTTGTCTCTTCTTGTTCTGTTTCCTTCCGACTCCCTTTCTGTGGCTGTAATCTCTTGATTTGTTCTAGATTTCTTGTTTTGCTTCTTTTGGTATTTCTGTCACATGTTCTTCTTTTGTTATCTATCAAAACTTCTCTCAGCCATGGGGGCATCCCCTGAGTGCCACTGCAGCATCCTGTGAAAATTTACAGCTGCTACAAAGCACATCAGATTTGTAATTAATACAAATTATTATCTAATCTCACTTACCACAAAAGCTTGCTAAGGCTGCTTTCTTGTTCAAATGATGAAGAGACAAATTCTGACAAGTGAGGGGCATATTTTGGTGGTCATTTGGTGTTTCAGGGTTGTTGTTGTTTTGCAAAAGCTTATAATTACTTTTGTGAACAGGGTTAAAAAAATGAGAAAATGAATCCTGCTAAGTTTTATATGTAAATGTGTTGTTTCCATTATAATTTTTCATATCACTGTTAGTAATGTTCGGATAGTGCTGCAATTCAGTGCTTATATATATTTAATTGTAGCTAAGTAAATATATACATTTTAAAAAACTATGGAAAGATGAAGCTGAAAGTAGCTTGAGATCTTGTAGCCATTGCTACCCTGTTTCCCCCAAAATAAGACATCCCCTGATAAGAAGCCCAATCGGGCTTTTGAGTGCATGGCAATAAGGCCAAGCGCTTATTTCAGGGTTCAAAAAAATATAAGACAGGGTCTTATTTTCAGGGAAACACGGTAGATAGAGATAGATAGATAGATAGGTAGATGATAGATAGAGATAGAGATAGATAGATAGATAGATAGATAGATAGATAGATAGATAGATAGATAGATAGATAGATAGATAGATAGATAGATAGATAGACAGACAGACACAGACAGACAGACAGACAGACAGACAGACAGACAGACAGACAGACAGACACAGACAGACAGACAGACAGACAGACAGACAGACAGACAGACAGACAGATGATAGGTAGAGATAGATAGATAGATAGATAGATAGATAGATAGATAGATAGATAGATAGATAGATAGATAGATAGATAGATAGATAGATAGATAGATAGACAGACAGACNATATATATTTAATTGTAGTTATAGATATATATACATTTTAAAAAACTATGGAAAGATGAAGCTGAAAGTAGGATAGATAGATAGATAGATAGATACCCTGTTTCCCCCAAAATAAGACATCCCCTGATAATAAGCCCAGTCGGGCTTTTGAGTGCATGGCAATAAGGCCAAGCGCTTATTTCAGGGTTCAAAAAATATATAAGAAAGAGTCTTATTTTCGGGTAAGGTAACTTCCAGACTTTTATGGTGCCGGAAATCAAAAACCTTACAACAACGGCAGAGGCAAATGCAAATGGGGTACTTTCACTACTGCATCTGTGTAAGATTATGCAGCAAAAAATTTTATGAGTAGCCAAAAATATCACGATATGATCACAAAGAATGTTACAGTCCATTCCCTTCTGAAGCACATATTAGTTCCTTCTTGATTAGCCCATTGAAACCCAATATCTTCTCTCCTGTCCTCTCCTTAGTTAAAAAAAAAATTATTTGGGATTTTTTTTTTAAAGCTATCATAATTACAGTTCCAAATAAAGCTTCATTCTATCCAATGTGACCTGGTAAAATGTGAATTTGTTTGATTAAACAAACAAATCTCCAGCTTGCCTTCAGCTTTTTCACAAGTTTTATTGTATTTTTTAAAATATACTATGCAATCTTAGTGTAGAAATAGACTTTTGTTAATGTCTCACAACCCTTGGTTTCCTTCCATATTTTTTGAAAATGTTTCATGTTTTTTAATTTCTCAGTGATAGCCACCAGAGATAACTTTTTTTTTTTGCCCTTTTGTCTTATAGTATGTAATCTCCTGTATCTGCACTCGGTGACTATGGAAACCCTCACTGGCAAAGCTGCAGTTCAGAAAGCTGTATCTTCCACTTTTGAACAAGAGATGCTGCCTACGCCCACTATTGTCCACTTCAAAGTTACTGCACTAGGAATAACTTTGACTGACATCCAGAGAAAGTAAAAAAGATGCCCTAAGGGCGGGGAGCCATTTTCTGTAGCCATCCCTATCAGAAAAAAAATATTCAAATGGAAAAGATGGCGTATTTTTTTCAAAATTTATGGGGAAAAATACATATACTTTTGTATGGGGGCACGATGGCTCAGACATTAAAGACCCTGAGCTTGTCAGCTGGGAAACTAACAACCTGGGTTTGAGACCTGAGCGCCATGCAATGGAGTGAGCTCCCATTACTTGTCCCATCTTCTACCCAGCTAGGAGTTCAAAAGTATGCAAATGCAAGTAGATAAATAGGTACCACTTTTGTGGGAAGGTAACATCGTTCTGTGTGCCTTGATGTACAATTGTGCTGGCCACATGACCATGGAAATGTGTTCAGACAACACTGGCTCCCTCAGCTAAGAAACAAAGATGAGCACAAGCCCCTAGAGCTGTGATGGCGAACCTATGGCACGCGTGCCACAGGTGGCACGCAGAGCCATATCTGAGGGCACGTGAGGCTTTGCCTTATGTCAGCTCCAGCGCGCATGTGCGTGCTGGCCAGCTGATTTTCGGCCTTCCGGAGGGCGGGGAGAGGCCATTTTGGCCCTCCCCAGGCTTCAGGAAAGCCTCCGGAGCCTGTGGATGGCGAAAAACGGACCCAATGGGCCTACCGGAAGTTCAGAAACGAACTTCCGGTAGGCCTGTTGGGCCATTTTTCGCCCTCCCCAGGCTTCAGGAAAGCCTCCGGAGCCTGTGGATGGTGAAAAACGGGCCCAACTGGCCTATCGGAAGTCCGGAGGCTTCAGTGAGGCCTGCGCGCATGCACGGGGGGCACCACAGGGGGGGTTGTGCGCGCATGCATGGGGGGAGGGCATTGCATTATGGGTGTGGGCACGCACGCATGTGCTATCGCGCGCGCCCTTTTGGCACCCGAGCAAAAATAGGTTCGCCATCACTGCCCTAGAGTGAGACACGACTGGGCAGGGGAAATCTTTACCTTTTCCTTTACTTTTGTGTATTTTCCCTGTGAAATGGCCAGGTTGGTCCGTTGCATCCAAAACATTCGGTGGAAAGCTGCTCCCTTATAATTCCAGCTCCTATCATCAATATAAGTACAGGTTTGGGGGACTGGTTCACACACCACATTAACCCAAATGTGATTTGTTTACTTTGGTTTTAGTGCAGCATGTGAGCCCTGCCATTATCTGCTTTCACGTTGTGTATGAAATAGGCCACTATGAATTATTTAGCAATTCATAATTTAAAAATTTTGGCTTGGCACTATGTTTGAACACAACGTCTGCCTGAGTCAGTGATCAACTTTATGTGTCATGCTATTATGGCATTTGGGGTTTGGTTTAACTTATATAGTCTTGAATAAAGAAATCAGTCATGTTTTATTTCTATTGAAATCAATGGGAGAATTAGTCATAAATAAATAATGAGCTGTTTACTGTATTTCAATGAATTAAATCATGATGAATTAAACACTAGATCCAGCCTAGTCTGACCGGCAGAAAAACCATTCCTGTGAAATAACAAACACTTTGAACAACTTAATCTCCTTTATCTTAAAGCTAGATTAAGACGATTAGTGTTATATCCCAGTGATTTCACAATGATTTTACTAGAGCTAAATTACAACAATTAAGGCTGCTGTTGTATAAACCCATATCTGGATTACTACACATATTCTACACATTAAATATAAGTGGGATAGTTGAAGTAGGGTTAAGAACTGTTTTTATTGAATTCATTCATTGATTTATCATTTTCAACATGTAATTTTTCCTTATCTTCTTGACTAATTGCATATATTTTTAAAATGTGCATCCAATATAATATTCAGTGGTCATCTCAGCTCTTAGCCTGAAAAACATTGACTGGGGTCATTTCACCATAAGATGGCATGATAGTTCTTGCTAGTGAGAATACAAATATGTTCTCTATTCTTTAAATCACTTCATTGCTTTCTTCACAGGATCTTTTTCAGACGGCACTATCCATTGGCTACCATCAGTTTTTGTGACATGGATCCTGAAAATCGAAAGTGAGTACTCTTCAGCTTAAATCTTACAGCAAGTATTGAAGGCTGAACTGATTTTCAGGCCATTTTAAGACATATTTTCAAAGCAATTTCAAGATGTTATGCACAAGAAAAACTAGGGACAAGGAACAAAGAATGTCATTTAATCATTGCCATACCCTGAGTTGTAGCAAGCCCTTGTAAAAAAAAATCCTCCACCACAAGGGAAATTATAAAATGGATTGCATAATACAGTCCATTCATGTCCTTATTTCATGTTATATGCATTTATTCAATTGTATGTAAAAAAAATTCAAAATGATTTCAATCTTGGGAAGCTGCCGAGCTGCTAATTTATCATTCCCTTGAAAGATCTTCTCCTCATATGGCTAATATCCGGGGTTTAAGATGTAAGGCAAATCAAAAGTTCTCACAAATACTGAAATATGGATAGTCCTCAACTTACAACCATAAGTGAGCCCAAAATTTCTGTTGTTAAGTGAAACAGTTGTTAAGTGAGTTTTGCTTCATTTTACGACCTTTTTTGCCACAGTTCTTAAGTGAATCACTGCAGTTGATAAATATTAAGTGATCTGACTTCCCCGTTGACTTTGCTGGTCAGAAGGTCACAAAAGGTGATTGCGTGACCTTGGGACACATGCAACGGTCATAAATATGAACCAGTTGCCTAGCATCTGAATTTTGATCACATGATTGTGGGGATGATGCAAAGGTTGTAACTGTAAAAAAACGGCCATAAGTCACTTTTTTCAGTGCTGTTGTAACTTTGAATGCTCACTAAATGAACTGTTGTAAGTCGAGGACTACCTGTAATTTTGTATAACTTTTATTATTCAAATATTTATTTATACTTTTTTTATTAAGAGTTTTGAATAAAAGATAAAAATTAGCAAGAGTTACTAAAAAAAAGGAAAAGAGGAAAAAAATAAAAAGTATAAGCAAACGGAAATAGAAAGTAGTAGCTTCAGATTTTCTTTGCAACAAATATAAGTACAATTAACTTTTACTCTATGATTATTTTTAGAAAAGGTTTTTTTATATTATCTACTTTTTCTAATCCTCAAAGCCATAAACCATAAGTCAATTTTTTTTCTGCTTCATGCAAAACAAAACAAAACAAAAAAACTATAAGGGGTTTCCAGCCAGCAATAAACATAGTTTTCTTAGACAATACAAACACAGGCCAACAACAAACTCCACAGAGGCCTGAATACTTTTTTTTTTTAATGACTTGTTTTATGGGGATTTCAAATATACCGCAGCCAATCCAGTGTTTGATTCTACTGCTGAACCCAGATAACGGCAGTAAAGACTATGGAGTAGTGAAAAAGCTTCAGAATGTTGAAGAATCTTTAGGTCCTCCCATGATTTATTTCCCCGAAATGTTTTGTTTTAGTAATGTATTCAAAATATTTTATCAAAGTTACTTCTTTTCTTCCCACATATATGGTCTTTGGAGGGGTAATGATACTATCTGTTATTTTTAAGTGAGACTATTTCCCAGCAACCCACTTTATCGTTTGCCTGCACCTGGAAATAGTTCCCAATGAATTGTTTTGTCAACATAACAACAGAACTGAGGTTCTGTTGATGTTCTCTTCATGGCATGCTGGAACTGGTGTGGCTTTAAAAGGGGTTTTTTTTAGCACTGCTGAAATGTTTACTCTTGTTCAAGTTTAAGAAAATATAGAATTTATTTTTATTGCACAATTTTTTCTACAGCAAATCTCTGGTGCTTGTCACATGATAAAAACAAAAGTGTCTGAGTAATAATGAAATATAATTGCAAGTCCTTAGTGCATTTGGATCTACTTTCTGGAAGCAAGAGAAATGTAATAGATATTATTCATTGTTCTGGAGGAAGAGATCTATAGTAGTGGCATGGATCAAAGCATGAAACTTAATTGGAGTTGGGATGGATCACAGCAGAAAGATGGGGAAGCAAAAAGCAAAAAGCTATAGCAATGACATTATGGCAGTTCTGTTCAAAAGCAACAAGATTAGTAACTGTATTTTATTGCCAAGATGGCAAATTTTATAAAATAAATAAATAAATAAATAAATTGTGAGCAACATTGCCTGTATGAGATACACATCAGTGGCATTTTGCTAATCCAAAATAGTATATTTAAATCAAGCTCTTTAAAAGGAAAATAGTTTCAATGATTTGGTAATAATATTATCTGCATTCTTCAATAACTGACTGAACCCATGATATCAATTTCAGCTTGAAGAGGCTTATATGAAAGAAACTTAAATCACTATCTAAACCAGCTTCTCTTTTTGTGAATTTTTCAATTTTTATTTAATTTTAAACTATATATATATCCATAGGATCTGAAGTAATTTTGAAATCCATAGTGCTCAGTGAGCTAGAAGAACTACATCAGATTTTCAACTAGGTTTCCAATATAGACATTTAGTGCAGGGGTGGGTTCTTCTTTTCTTCGCTGCTGGTTTGCTAAGTGCTGCGCCGCGCGGGCGCGCGCGCTTCGCACATGCACAGTGCTTAAAAAAACAAGATGGCAGCTCCTACAGCGCCGCCAAAAGAACCGGTTCGGGGGCATGGCAGGCCTGGGTCGCTGCCGGTTGGGAGGAACCCACCTCTGATTTAGTGTAGGAAATTTGGGGTTGTTCTTGGGTAAAATTCTGTTGGAGTTACAGAAAAAAAATCTTGAATGTTGAGAGGGGTTAAAAAGCTATTCTGAACACACGCTTATGTTTTTTAATGCAATGTAACATCAAAATTGCAGGAAAAAGGTCAAAATGTACAGAACAGAATTGTCTCAGTAAGAACGTATGATTTTTTTAAAAAGTTCAAAACCTGGGAATATCACTTATGTTTCTCCTCATTCCATTTCTTTTCACCAGGCTTCAGCAACAGAAGCTAAGCCTTTTTTTTTTTTCTTATATGAATTTAGTTATTTCTTTTAAGTTACATTAAGAAAATGGTGTCAGTTCGTGTTTATTAAATCTAATATCTCTTTTTCATTTTAAGGTGGCAAAAGTTTTCCAAAACTTCAAGGTAAGTTATATGGATGGTATGAATCAAAGATGGTAGCCTTGACTGCATAATCCAAGCCCATCCCTTTTTTAGGCAGTTTAGGCAGTTTAGATAAGGGTGGGGGGGGCTTGATTGTATAGAGTAGACATAGCTACCAACTTAACTTTTTTTTGACTCATATCCCTTCCACAGTCTTTCCTGTATTAGATATTAGTCAGGGAGCTTTTTAAGCTATTGGCCAAGTAAAGGTTAAAAAGAAAAAAACAGTTACACAAATAGAGTTTAAAGGCATTGAAGTTGTATAAATGCCTCCTTGTTGAACCAACATCTACATTCTAATAATGTTTACTACTTAAATATAAATTCCATTAATTTCAAAGGAGTTGCTTGTACATACTTGATTAACATTACAGCTCATGTCCCATTTTGTACTTACACTCTTAATTAATTTTGGATCTAAGCTTTAATCTTTATTGTTGCACTCTGCTGCTTCTTAAATGACTTACATAATGAATCAATGAAAGGAAAGAGGAAAATTGAGTGCATAAGATCAGTGAGTCAGTTTGAGTGTTGCCTCTTCCTACTCCTTAAAAATTTCAAGCCCAGACCAGATGCTATTTGAACAAAGGATTAAAATGCTTTTCATAGCATCCTGCCCCTCCTGTGAAATACCAGAAGCAAAATGCATGATGTAAAAGAAAAGTAGTGCAATATAAAACCTTCTCCACACTCTTATCGAAGCTGTTTCATCATCATTAGTCATGACTATAAAGTGGTAAATCTGTTATTTCAAACACTGCTTCCTGTCTGTCTTCCACCATAGGATCTTTGGTGTTGTTTCCAAGAGCCCAGCTGATTCCGAGAATATTTGCCACCTCTTTGCAGAATATGATGCCGTGCATCCCGCTTCTCACATAGTTGACTTTATCCAGAAACTTCTCCTTGATGTCTAAGGCTGCCACAGTACTGAAATGTCTGTTTCTAGCAAATTCTTTGCCTTGTGCAGTGTGCCAAATGATGTTACCTCTTCAAGCTGCTGTGTTGCGTTTTGAGGCTGCAGATTGGTTTTCATCAACAGGATACTATTTAAGATTGTTGGTATTCATAATCTCCATAATCTTCATAATCTCCAGACAAAAAAAAATAATCACTGGCTGGGGGTTGATCGATCTGAAACAATAATCAGACTATTTAATATCTGTTCCCTCTGTTACAATAGAATAGTTGCAATGAGAAATGAGAGGACTTTATGGGAATGGTTTAACAGAGAACCAGAAGCATGTTCTGTCCTATCTGCAGATAGACTAGCATTGTATTTTCTGACCTTCTGTTTTCTCAGAAATCTATCTGTCTTATTGGAAAAGATACTTTTTACAATTGATGTTGCTTTTTTTTATAACAACTCAAGTACTGGGAATAAAAGTGCTGATAGTGATGTAATAGATTATTGACACCATTTCAATGCCTTTTTGATAAACGGTATATTATGTTTCACTTCTTCATTTATTGTAATGGCCAGTGGGGAAGTCCAATAAACTAAATTTGCAAGCTACTTTGTCCTGAAATGAAATTGAAATGTAATAAACCTGCAATTTTACCCTTAAAAAATCCAAAACAGGAATCTGTCATGGCAATACCTACTGTGACTTCATCGTTAATAAATGAAACAACTCTTCAAGCTTATGTAATAAAGTTTTAAACACCCAGGGTTTCAAAATCATTGTTGTTGTTGTTGTTGTTGTTGTTGTTGTTGTTGTTGTTGTTTTGTTGTCAGAAACTTATTTCCATCATTACACAAAAATACTCAGTCTTTTCTTATTGCTTCAGTCTTTGGGGTTTTCACATATACTCCCTTTTGCATGGCCATTGGCCTCAACAATGCAGCAGAGAATTATAAGGATATGGGATGCAATGAAAAAACAATTCTTAGGCATTAAGAAAAGCATGAATGTAAGAGTTTATCACTTCTTTCCATCCTGCATGGAACTTGCTATAATTGATTTGCATCAGGCATAGACACTCTGTACCATGAAAGTTGCTGGACAGAGAATGAAAAGACGGGCAGTTTGAGCTGCGAATGTGACACATATAGATGCAAATTCTCCTTGATTGTACTGTAAATTCAGGAGACATAAGAAGACCAGTTCAGAGCCTTGACTCTGAGAGGTCCAGGAACTGAATGCTGCTTTAAGTCTACCTCTCTCCCTGAGATAACCCTTTTCATTACATCCTATGGCATTATGAAAATAATTAATTATTACAATTATATTTCTTGGTTTCCCTTGGTCATTTTAACTGCTGAACCATACTTTGGATGGATTATACTTCATTGCTTCCATCCATGACTGTCAGATCAATGGCATTTTCTCAGGTACACCAAATTGTTCTCCCTCCATGCTGTTAGACAGTCTTTCCACCTGCTCAACAGACCTGATTTCAGCTTGTGTCCTTGAAAGGAAAGCTGGAGTAGGATAAGAAGAAGAGGAGAGGCAGGCTCTCAGAATGAGAGTGGATAAGCCAATTATTTTCACTGTAGAGAGATAATGACCTACATACCATTGCACTGATTTCATTTACGTTGAATTATTTTCCCATGCAAGAAAACATAATATTAAAAACAACATTTCTGGGGCTTGGAGCACTTTTTAACTCTTAAGCTAACACACTGTGTATGAATTACTTAAATAAAGAGCTGACTAGACTCACACTTAGTTAGCAATTGCAATAGCAATAGCACTTAGACTTATATACCGCTTTACAGTGCTTTACAGCCTCTCTAAGCGGTTCACAGAGTCAGCATATTGCCCCCAACAATCTGGGTCCTCATTTTACCCACCTCAGAAGGATGGAAGGCTGAGTCAACCTTGAGCCGGTGAGATTTGAAGCCGAAGTTCTATGGCATAGCTTCATAAAGGTGCAAGAGGCCATCCTGATTAGTGTGGGAATTGAAATTAAAACATCCCAAATAGAAAGCTGTCTAGCCTCCAATGAAGGGATACCTACTTCTTTTTACTGTCAAACTATTCTTGTCCTTAAAAAGCTTTTTTCAACACTCAATAAGACTGTGACTTCCTGTCACAGAAATTCAGTCCTCCATATCCTGCTTAAATAGGGTTTATTCAATAACCCACAAGTGGCAGAGTTCACAAATCACACAAACAGCAAGCATAATTCAGAAACTTTTGTGACTGGGTTCTCACAGGGCATTAAGTCAGGGGCAAGCAATCTTTTTGAGTTGGGTGTTACATTTGAAATGTGGAGACCACGTGGAAGATGGTCTACACCTAACCCAAAATTACTGACACAGGAAAGTGATTTGTTCACAGCAGGTTGCCTCACTGGTTGTGGCCAACTGGCAAACTGTCGTATGCTTTCTATTCAGCTAAGTCAGTGGTTCTCAACCTTCCTAATGCCGCGACCACCCCGCGACCCCCACCCCGCCGCCGCAACCTCCGCCCCTCCCCACGCACGATGAGGTGACAAAGGGGGCGTGGCACCAGGGGTGAAATGCTCCCAGTTCGGGCATGCCTGCGGGTCACCGGACAGCTGGTAGCGACGGTAGCGGGAGACTTTGCCCACCCACCTGGACACTGCCATTTGGGTTCTTTTACCCTCTGCGCATGCGCAAAGCGTTCTGCGCAAGCGCAGAGGGTAAAAGAACCCAAATGGCGGCGTCCGGGCGGGTGGGCGAAGTCTCCCGCTTCCGTCGCTAACGGCTGTCCGGCAACCCACAGGCACAGCCGAACTGGGAACATTTCACCCCTGCTGACGGTGGCACCAAGATGGCGGGCTAGCGCGCGCAGCAACCCCTGTGAAAAGGTCGTTCGACCCCCAAAGGGGTCACGACCCACAGGTTGAGAACCGCTGAGATAAGTCATAGCTATCAATCAGAATAGAGCTGGAAGGGACCTTGGAGGACTTCTAATCCAAGCCCCTGTCAAGCCCCTGCTCAAGCAGGAAGCTCTACACCATTTCAGATAAGTGACTGTCCAGTCTCTTCTTAAAAACCTCCAGTGATGAAGCACCCACAACTTTTGAAGGCAAGCTCTTCCACTGGTTAATTGTTTTCACTGTTAGGAAGTTTTTCTTTAATTCCAGGTTGCTTCTATCCTTGATTAGTTTCCATCCGTTGTTTTTTGTCCTGCCCTCTAGTGCGCTGGAAAATAAGTTGACCTCACCCTCTTTGTGGCAACTTTGTGTCTCAAATACTAGAACACTGCTATCATATCCCCCCTATTTCTTTAGACTAGCCAAACCCAAATCCTGCAACCGTTCTTCATATGTTTTTGTCTCCAGGCCTTTAATCATCTTAGTTGCTCTTCTTTGCACTTTTTCTAAAGTCTCAACATCTTTTTTGTAATGTGGTGACCCAAACTGGATGCAGTATTCCTGGTGTGGCCTTACTAAGATTTATAAAGCAAGACTAATACTTCAAGTGATTTTGATTCTATGCCTCTGTTTATACAACCAAGGATTGTATTAGCTTTTTTGGCTGCTGCCATACTGCTGGCTCATATTTAAGTGATCGTCTACTAGGACTCCAAGGCTAAATAAACTCAAATTGAGTTAAATTAAAATTGAAAATAAACCCAACTCTGTTGAAGTCCATTCAGAAGATCTTTCCGATTTCAGAAGCATGATAACTGGGGGGGGGGTGGAGAATGCCTTTTCCTGCTTTGTTTCTTTGTTTAGGATGTGCTTTCATGAATTGTGCTTGACCATCAGCTCTCTCTGCCTTTAGAAGAGCCATCAATATGCTTATCTTTTGCTAAATAGCAATAGTACTTAGACTTATATACCACTTCACAGTGCTTTACAGCCCTCTAAGTGGTTTACAGAGTCAGCCTATTGCCCCCAACAATCTGGGTCCTCATTTTACAGACCTCAAAAGGATGGAAGGCTGAGTCAACCTTGAGCCAGTGAGAATCGAACTGCCGAACTGCAGGCAGCCGGCAGGCAGCAGAAGTAGCCTGCAGTACTGCATTCTAACCACTGCACCACCATGGCTCAGAGCTTTATTAATTACATTGATCTGAAATCTGAATTAATGAAAATATATTTACAAATGCAAGGTAAAGCTAAGGAAACCATATTATGGCTTTGCATGAGGCGTGATGGTTTCAATGAACTATGTTCAGCTCATTTTAGGTTAATGTCTGATCATGTACCTGCCATCTTAAGTTTTTATTCCACGATCACCAGTATGCAAATGCCCTCCATGGCTGCTCCTGAAGTGTCTTTAGAGGTCTCCTTTCATGCAAATGACAGTAGTTCTGATGGCTCCCAGCTCATTTATTTTTATGCGCAATTCATATTGTTAGAGGTGACGAAATGTCATGGTCTACCTAGGACAATTGGAGGAAGGAGAGCCTCTTTCCATATATGCCTGAGATTGGTATGGAGGGCTTCTTCTGAACACCACTGCATCAGAGGTGATATTCAGCAGGTTCTGACCAGTTCTGGAGAATCGGTAGCAGAAATTTTGAGTAGTTCGGAGAACCGGTAAATACCACCTCTGACTGGCCCCGCCCCCATCTATTCTCTGCCTCCCGAGTCCCAGCTGATCAGGAGGAAATGGGGATTTTGCAGTAACCTTCCCGTGCCACACCCACCAAGCCACACCACGCCCACCAAGCCACGCCCACAGAACCGGTAGTAAAAAAAATTGAATCCCATTACTGCGACTGCATGCTGAAGTACTGCAGTAGCTTCTTTAGGAGGAGAGAACTTTTCATTGATCATCTTGTGCTCCTTTTTCCCAGCTGTAAAACATATTCTACAAGAGAAGTCTGTTATCCCCATTTTGTTATCTTTGGGGTCCTAGGCAAATTTCTTCTTTATCCTCTAAGACTTCATGATTCTTTTATTTTGCTGTTGCATAATATTCTTTAAGAATCATATCTCCCTTATATATTAGGATTTTTCTGGTGGTGCTTGTTTTAATCTCTGCTGATTTTAAAATGCTATGTTAATTGATTTATTATTTCACTTTATGCATAGGGGATGTGTTTGTGTTTCATTATGCATTGTCCTTAGAGCTATCCAGGAATTTTTTAAAAATAAACTGAATAAATACATTTTCCCCTCAATTTGAGCCCAACTTCCAGTGACTTCATGAACACGTCAATGTTGTTTTCTTGGCACCAATATGAAAGTCATTTGTTTCTTCTGGGAAAATAAACAAATATATGAACCAATAAAGTGTTCAGAATGAGCTATAATTTTCTGAGTTTCCTGTTATGCTTTCCTGTTTTGTATGTGTTATCAGCCTATCTGGAGTTAGTTTCTCAGCTATCAATAAAATTAAGACTTCTTTATATTGCCAAAATCCTTCTAAAAACTATTCTTTAGCTGCTTAGAAGCTGCAACACATGAATTGGAAATGGAACAAGGTATACCTTAATTTTATGTTCTATAAACCAATTGGGCTGGGGTACATTTCCCAGGCAGATTTCATCCAGTTGTGTCCCCAAGTCAGATGCAATTCACTCTTTGTTACTAGTCAATATACTTCATTAAAAGTGGCAATAATTTAATGAGAAGGAAGGAACACATGCTTATATAAAACTGCTCTGATAACTCCACGGCTTTTTCTTCTTTCCCTCATTAAAACGACTTGATTTAAAAGATCACAGCTTCCTGCTGAGAAACTAAACTTACTATTCTTGTGCTGCAGAGGGTGCCAGTGAGTTAGATTTCTGCTCTATCCTACTTTTACTCACTAGATAGAACATTTAACAGGGGTTTAAGTTCCTGCTGAATGCAGTCCGGTTTTGATTAAAATAAAACCTCTTGCTAATGTTCAAGTTTGCTATTTTTTTCCTGGCAGATTACAATCTATTTCTCTGAGGGAACCTGGAAAGCCATGAACAAAGCTCTGCTTTTTAATTTACTCACATTTATGATAACTCCACCTCATTAAAACACATTTATAATGGTAAAGAGAGCTATGAAGAGATGAACATTTTGATTTCCCGGATATCAATAAAATCAAAGGTTTTCTAGACTGGCTCTTTTCCCTGACTTTCATTTTGGTCTTTTTTTATGACTTGAATTAGAATTCCTTTTTCTTGAACCTTCTTCCAAATTTGCAGAAGAGGAGAATTTAGTTTCTATATTCACAAAGGAAGGAGACATGTTTATATAAAACTGCTCTGATCTTAGTTCAATTTAGAAATAACTACTATAAAACAGATACATTCTATCTCTCTCTCTCTCTCTCTCTCTCTCTCTCTCTCTCTCTCTCTCTCTCTCTCTCTCTCTCTCCCTCCATCTCCCTCCCTGCCTCTCTTCTCTCTCTCTCTCTCTCTCTCTTTTTTTCTCTGTTTGTGTGTGTGTGTGTGTGTGTGTGTGTGTGTGTGTGTGTGTGTGTGTGTGTGTGTGTGTGTGTGTAACTTTCAAGTCTGATCGAAGTTCTATTGATAATGGCTGGATAATGTTTTTCCAAAATGCTCCAAGAACATCATAAGCACTATTATAGTAATCTTCCCTAAAATAGAAACAAGGGTAGATGTAGAACTGGGTAGAACTGTAATCACCCCATTATTTTGCAGTAGAAACAGCATTTCTACTGGCCAGTAGAAATGCTGTTATCCCCAACCTAAATGAAATTGTTAGAAATCCTCAGAGAACAATAGTTGGCTATTATTAAGAATTCTGGAAACTGAGGCCAATTTTTCTAAAAGGTGCCCAAGGAAGGGGAAAATAGCATAAATGGTTATTTAAAGGTTTCTTCCACATACAGGTAGTCCTCGACTTACAACAGTTCATTTAGTGACCATTCAAAGTTACAATGGCACTGAAAAAGTGACTTATGACCGTTTTTCACACTTAACAACCATTGCAGCATTCCTATGTTCATATGGTTAAAATTCAGACACTTGACAACTGACTCATACTTATGACAGTTGCAATGTCCCAGGGTCACGGGATCACCTTTTGCAACTGGCTCACATGCAAAGTCTATGGGGAAGACAGATTCATTTAACAACTGCAGTGATTCACTTAACATCTGTGTCAAGAAAAGTCATAAATGGGGCAAAACTCATTTAACAAATGTCTCGTTCAGTAACAGAAATTTTGGGCTCAATTGTGGTCGTAAGTCAAGGACTATCTGTATTGTGTTAAATGCAGACTAAAGATATCTTATTAACATCCCAGCCCACCATGAAGGTGAGATACTTAAGAACTTGGTAATTCCAGTTTAGAAGTAATATTTTTCCTCATCATTGGGCAAGTCTTGTTCTTTGAACAATGAATGATACCTTTACTGTGATGTGTTGGTTACGTGGTCTGCCAGTTTCCATTAGTCACCTGAAGCTAAAAAAGATACAACCCCTTCATGTCTGGATACTGTTTCCCAGGATTGTTCTGCTTTTAGCAATGCCAGAATCCAGCTCTTTCAAGCTCTTTTCCTCTATCAAATAGCCATCTCTTCCCACTTTTTTTCCAGCCAAATCCCCAGGCTGCAACACCTCTCGGATGCAAGATGCATTTGGAATGAAATAATCTTAGTCAGTTCACCAGTTCCAAGAATGGGGGGGGGGAGAGTGGCTCTTTAACCCCCAGTTCTCCTGGATCAGAAAATTGGGGGCTATAACTGCTAAAGTAGAGTCACTTCCCCCCCCACACACACACACACTTGCCAGCCAGTGGATACAGAACAGGGGCATTTTTTACATATATCCAGCAGTCTTTTAACTCATGTTAACAGACCTCTGGAAGACTACTAGACATTTGTCACTACTCTACAGGCTTTTCCAGGGAGTTTTTGGGCATGCTCAAAAAAGGACAGCTCTTATCTTGTGCTCTACCAAGAAGCAGTCACACACATCCCTACTCAAGTTCCTTTATCAAGTAGAGCCTACTCAACCAACACAGTTGGGAGTTCAATTCCTAGGGGAAGGGTTTTTGCTTGGGAAAGCATTGGGAGAGTATAGCCAATTTTACTAGACAGAACCACACTCACATACACATAAACACATCCATCCTACCTGAAGGATCAGCATTTGACCCATGGTCTACCCATCTGTTATGGCTTGCCTCTTGATGGCACTTTTTCCCCCACCAATCTGGAAATCCAGTTGTGTGGACACAACAGCAGCAGCCAGCCTTCTTGCTGAAGCAGAACAGGGTTCAGCCATGAGGACGGGATAAAGTATGCCAGCATACACTGATATCCTTTCATGGGACTGGAGAAAAACAGATTAACACTGCTTTAAGGAAGAACCCATCGATACAGGCATAAAGAAACCCATGCATCATCTGAGGTTAGATTTCTATTAGTTCACCATTTATGCTTTCAAAAGCTATCACTAATGCAAGCATAACTTTACATAAATGGATAGCCACTAGGTACAGTATATCAAGCCTGAAGTTCTCAGAATTTTCAGCAAACAGGGCCAAAATTTATGAAAAGCACTGAATTGGGGAGACTGTCCAATGTTTATTTATCTGAATCTGTTCCTCAGTCAGGCCAGAGCGTTGTAGCTGGTAAAGTAAAGAGCTCCAAGAACAGTAACAGTGATGTATCAGGTAAGATTGAAATTACATGAATGAAGCTTTCTTCCATTGATGTAGATAAGATTGAATTCTTTATGATCCCAAAACTATGAAAGTGGGTGAGAGAACCTGACATAAGCAAAAACACATTTAATTTTACTAGCCATTCATTCATTCAGATTTTAAATAGCACATTTTCCATTAAAAATAGCTGATTGTACCAGTATTTGCTTACTTATAGACTCATTTTGAATAAATAGTTTACCTTTTCCTATAAGAAAATGGAATGAGTCCCGAATTAAAGACTAGGTAGGATGTGGAGGTGGCATAACTTTAATGGGCCCCAGAGAATTTTACCAGATATTCCAAAGTTGGGGAAATATATCAGTGCTGGCAAGCAGATTTACTGTATACTGTAAAGCAGTGTGGCTGGATGTCAGTTCTGTGAGTTGCTGTCCACACCTCTTAAAATGCCAAGATTGAGAAGCACTGCTGTTAAGCATGAAATAATAGCAATAGCTGTTAGACTTATACTGTATATCTCTTCATAGTGCTTTACAGCCCTCTCTAAGCGGTTTACAGAGTTAGCATATTGCCCCCAACAATCTGGGTCCTCATTTTACCCACCTCAGAAGGATGGAAGGCTGAGTCAACCTTGAGCCGGTGAGATTTGAACCACCGAACTGCAGCTAGCAGCTGAAGTAGCCTGCAGTGCTGCACTCTAACCACTGCGCCACCTCGGCTCTTTTGGAATAGAGGCATCTAGGAAGGGTTAAGACAGAGAGGCAAATGACAAAACAAGTTTTTTAAAAAACCATCACTCTTTTTGTACCGTACATTCATTGTGTACAACGGATCTTGCAGAAGCCTCTAGTGTGGACTTCACAACTTAAGTGATATACATGCCTATTAAAATTCAAAGACTAAAACTACTTAAGTCCATCTCTGTACCCAGAAGTACAGAGAACTGCTGGACAAAGATATAGGTCCCTGGAGACAGAATTAGAGGACATGGTATAGAAAATAAAATACAAGGAAGAGGAAGGATAGATACTGAGAAGATAATTCAGGTTCTTTTTACTCCTGAAATATCAAGAATACCAATTTAGTGAAATCCTTTTTCAAGAATGTTTGTTTGTTCAAAGTTTTCAGGGCACTGTTTTTACTTTGGGGAATTTCAGAATAGGGTGGTTTTGGGGGGGGCAGCTTGTGAAGAATAATTGCTTTTCTTAATCTTATCTTTTCTTCTCGCTTACAATGAAGATTTCTGATACAGCAGAAAAATTAGAATCAGGTAGCCAAAGAAGCAGACATAAGCCATATTGTAGCATTCACCAATATTTCTGCTGATGCTCCTTCAACTTACATCTTTGAATTGATTTGATAGCCAACTGAGCCTCAAGAAAAAGCATACTTGAGACCATATTTGACAAGTACCACAAAGTTCTGCCAAAAAAATAAATACAAATTCAAATCAGGGAAATCAGATCAGGAACACACCAGTATACTAGGAGAATTTGGAAGTCTTGGAAGGTTAATGGAAACAACTTATTAGAGGACAAACAGCAATATCTTCAACAATGAATCCCTTAAAGATGTTCATGGAACTTATGGCACACATCTACTCCGGAAATTTAGACTGTCCCAGGATTGTTTGTTGTTTGTTTGTTTGTTTGTTTGTTTGTTTGCTAAAGCTGCTCATCTCAAGCAAGAACAAATAAACCTTCTCTCCCAGAACTCAAAACTGAACTTTCTCTCTAAGATAGATGGCAAGGTTTGAGTCAAGATTTGAAACTTGGCATTGCTCTGATCCTGTTTATAAGCCTTTCCTGACCTCCATGTAATTGTGGCACATCTGGCAACTTCTTTTTCTTCTGCAATATGCCCCTGTTGTTGCCTTTATCTGATAAACAGATTGGTGAATGTTTTCCCACTGGCTGTTGATGCTTGGAGAAAAATAAATCCAGCAGAATCTAACATCTCTGTCCTCAGTGAGTCTTATACTGTATACCATAAATAAGGACAGCACCATATTCCCCTGCAATGGCATTTAGGTTTATGCTCATGATATAATTTTCTGTCCGTTCAAGCATTGATTATTAGCTGAAGAACATCCCTCCCTCCCTCCCTCCCTCCTACCTGCTTAAAATTAAAAGCAGAGCACATCATACAAATTGATTCTGCATCAGCTTAAAAGCAGTTCTGGACCTCTTTGATTCCATAACTCCAGCTGTTTATAAGAGTGAAGCCAATTCACTCCCAGCTTTATTTTGTATATTACAACAAAGTTATGTTTTCTTTTGGAACACTAAACTTCTAGACAGTCCAGTTTCCCCCACTAACAGGGACTCTTGCCTCACCCACCTCCCAGCTATTGACCTTCTCATACAACATGCATAAGATCACGAGCATCTCACATTTCAAGAACTGGCTAAAAGAAATCTTAATAAAAGCCTGGCATTTTCTTCCATGCAAGGAAAAATAGGAAAAATAGAGAGAATTCCTTTCAAGGTCCCACTGGTTTCCTTCATCTGCACTCCAGCACACCCAGAACATAGTAACAAGATCTGGATCAGTGGAAAGCAGTCCCAAATCATCCAGATTGTGTTCCCTCTCTTCTGCTGCCACAGCAACAAATAAACATGGTTTAGAGCTGTTGTGAAAAACTCCCAATTAGAAAAAAATGCTGGCATGCTGTTCTTTCTGCTTCAGAACTCGCAGAGATTTTTTTTAAAAAATAAAAACAGAAGAAAAGGCACATTTGCAGCTGGATAAATTTTCATCATAGCAGCCACTCAGATTCCATACAGAATCTGAACAGCTGAAGCTGTTTGAGGTATGGGTACCTGGCCAAACGCTCTCTTCTATTGGTCACTTCAAGGGAACTTTGGAGAAATTGTTGTACAAAACATCGCAGCACAGAAGTACCCAACTTGCCTTCCTCTCCTTTGACAGCATTCTGCGATACTTCAGTTTATATGAATTCTTATCCTAATACCCTGTGACATGATTCTCATTGTACTGTCTTTCTCTACCTTCCAAAGTCTCTTTGAAAAGATTCAGAAGGAAAGTACTAGGTCTTAGCATGTTTTAGAGTTTTCTTAAAATGTAACCTAAGTCACAGAGCAGGCTATTGTTTTCCTCAGCTTTAGAGCAGTTTTCCCCAAGTCTAAATTTTCCAAATGTCCTATTGATTGGAAGCTGAAGTTCCAGCAGATCAGAACTAGGTAAGTTAGGAAAAACTGCTTGAGGGAATGTGCTCTTTCCTTACCTACCTTTAAGCTTTCCATATTCTTAAATTAAAATGCAAATCTCTGCTTTGTTTTCCACCTCCCTTCCCACCAAATGCAGTTAAATGCTATCTGATTCTGGAATTCTACTTGGCTGTGTCATCTGTCCCCAGGTGTCTCAGCAGACTTGCAAATCCAGGTACAAAGAATTATACAATGTACTGAAATGAAGGAAGCTCAAAAGATTTTAAAAAGTGCATTGGCCACACTGAGGGCAGTTGTACTTTCTGCTTGGCCCATTGCTACTATGGGCCATTCCTTCCTTCCTGAGGTGATCTCTTTAACAGATGATCTCACTCTCTCATCCCCAGTTCCTTTCAAATGTAACCCGCAGCTATGTTTTTCACCCCCAGTAAAACTGACAGGACACGATACTACATACTGTATAAAAATCCAGTAAACTTCCCTCTCCATTGCACTGATGATGTTACCTAATGCTTGTAATGAAACTTCTGGAAACCATTAAGCTCAGAGAACAAGAGGACCAAGAACCCAATAAAGTCTTTCTCATTTAATCATTCATTTTATTTTATCCATTTGTACCTGCCCAACTCCCAACAACTCTTGGTAGTTCACCAAAAAGAATGGGAAACAACATAGCAGTAAGAAACCCCAAGAACAAAAATGGCAAAACTAGGCAGCAACAAACACACACACCATCCTTGGAAGGGGCTATTCCCATCCTAGCAAAAGGCCTGGGTGAAGAGCCAGATTTGCAAGACCCTCCAAAAGGCCAGTCAAGTGGGAGCCCCCTCCAGAACTGGGGTGGGAGGGTACCCTCATTCCTCTTTGAATTCAAATGAGTGCAAAATGCTATGTAAATAAAGTTGCCTGCGCATTTTGTTGGGAGAAGCTTCACTGAACACAAGAGGGCTGTCTTCTACAAAAGCCACACATGATCACGTCATGTATCTTCTAATTATCAATCCACCAAAGTACAGGTGTACAGCTCATCAATGCACAGCCCACCAATTTATCAAGGTACTGTCAACTCTGAAGCAAACCTGGCTGAAGCCATCTTGTGCTGCCATATGCTTTTGCACACTTTAATAAAAAGAGCAAAGCAAGAGAAATTTCTTCCATAGAAATATCAGTGTAAAATCCCAGTTTAGAGAGATGGTAAGCATGGTACCAGATGTTAGGAAGGCATGTTAGGAAGGCTCCCTCACCCATGAGGTCTAATAAAAAAAAGTGATGACAAAGAACAGGAAATTTGGAATGTGAAGTGGAGTCCAAGGGCTTTAAGGCTGGAATGTTTGCTCTTTCTTGGCTTTGTGCTCTCCTTAATCGCTTTTTGAAAAGAAAAGAAAACAGTTTAAAGATGAACTTAAAGATGGGAGGCCGGGCCAAGGCCCCACTCCATTATCACTGGCTGCAAAATCCAGCTAAGGAAAACATTTGTAAGGCAAGGTTTTTGTGTATATCTAATTTCAAGGGACTATTGTAAAAATAGAAGTCCATCTCAGTTTGCTTTTTCTTTTATTACTGCTGTTTGCTGACACTTCTTAGATGTTTAAAAATGGCCTGCATATACACACACACATGTCTATATGTTTGAGTTCAGCTTGGAAGAATAAAAGAAAAAGAAATCAAAATATGAGAGTTGAGGAGCACTTATCCATCAAACAGCCTGAAGTAACTTCTGAGTCTCAGTGGAGAGAGCCGTCTTTTTGTTAATAGCAATATCAATAGCACTTAGACTTATATACCGCTTCATAGTGCTTTACAGCCCTCTCTAAGCGGTTTACAGAGTTAGCATATTGCCCCCAACAATCTGGGTTAACACCATGGCACAATCCACAATCCAACACAATCCATACAAATAGCTTATTCTTCAATGAATCTTTACAGCCAAAAGGATTTATATTCAGAGTAAAGGTGAAAAAGAGGTATAATAAAAGTGTCCATGGCTGACATGTCTTCTGTCCTGGAAACTTTTTCATAAAACTTTCATTTGCCTTGAAAGCTGAGTGTTTACTTTTCACAATCAGTCACTTTTATAGGAAAAGGAGACAGAGAAAACTCCAGCAATGATAGGATACCTAGAAATGCTTTTGGTTATTTGCAACCTCTCCATCCTCCCCTTGTTTCTAAATCCAGAAAATAACCAAAGATTATTTTAGCATACAATCTAGCTGCCCTCTGTTCTTCTAGTCTGGATAGAAGTCTTCAGGAGGGCTTTCGGTTGATCTGCATTTGAAAGGTCTAACTAATAAAGTGGTTTAACATGAAACCACTTCAGCAAAATCAGATTTTATCAGATTGTATCCTCAATCCATTAATTTATCTTGAATCCATCTCTGGATACGCTATTTCAAATGGTACTAATCTACTCCATCATTTCTGTCCAGATTGGTTCTGTAAATTAGTTTTTTCTGCCTTAGCTCCAGTTCTTAGTTCTATTATTATTATTATTATTATTATTATTATTATTATTATTATTATTATTATTTTTGAAAGGTCTAACTAATAAAGTGGTTTAACATGAAACCACTTCAGCAAAATCAGATTTTATCAGATTGTATCCTCAATCCATTAATTTATCTTGAATCCATCTCTGGATACGCTATTTCAAATGGTACTAATCTACTCCATCATTTCTGTCCAGATTGGTTCTGTAAATTAGTTTTTTCTGCCTTAGCTCCAGTTCTTAGTTCTATTATTATTATTATTATTATTATTATTAT
>QLTV01001993.1:539233-553655 GCA_003457575.1 Thermophis baileyi
CCTACCTTTCAATTACTACTTCAGCTTCACCCACCACAATACACGAGCACACAATAGATACAAACTTAATGTAAACCGCTCCAACCTCGACTGCAGAAAATACGACTTCAGCAACAGAGTGATCAATGCCTGGAATTCACTACCTGACTCTGTGGTTTCTTCCCCAAACCCAAAATACTTTAACCTTAGACTGTCTACTGTCGACCTCACCCCATTCCTAAGAGGTCTGTAAGGGGCGTGCATAAGCGCACCAGCGTGCCTACCGTCCCTGTCCTACTGTCCTATTGTCCTCATCTATCTGTATTCACCTTGATTATGTTTATGTTTATACCTATACCTGCTATCTTGTACATGTTTGACAAACAAACAAAATAAATAAATAAATAAAAATGCTAAAATAGTCAGGCAAGGGCTATCAAACATCAAAAACATCTTCCAGACTATCCCAACTCCTTTGCATAGGCAATTTGAAATTGTCTGGAAAAACACCATCTGAAAGAGAATTGCTGCCCAACACTTTCTGTATATACAGCCAAGATAATGCAATGGGGTTCAGTCTCCATAGCACTTGAGTGCAATCCCAAAATATCTGAAGCACCACTTGAACACCATCAGTATTGACACTGTGGGGCCATATATAAAATTAAGTGCTATTGTTATTGTTATAAGCTCCTTCAAAACCCAAGCTAGAACATCCAATGTAATCTTTTATACTGCAGGGGAAAACAAATAAGCAAATTAGAAACAGAAATTATTTAGAAAAGAAATGATGTATATAAAATAGAAAGAAACTCAGATTGGCAGACTTCCCTGATGGAAATAAGAATCTTAGAAATAGATTAGAATTGCATTTTAATCTAGATTTCCCCCCCCCACTCCCAATCTAGAGCCCTTCTAGATTCCTAGTCATCTAGAAATTATGAAAAGTTGCAGTCTCAGAATCAGGGCAGAGAAGCGGGTACAGCTTCTTCCACTCCCATTACAAAATGATGATGTGTTGTGTAGTGTAAAACTACTTTTACAAATGTTTTTAGATTATTCTAGATTCTGCTCAAAGGGATTTTAAACCAATGAGGTGCTCATTCACTGGTCATGTGAGAATTATATGGACACACAGGCATTGTTGATATCAACCCTTCCCCAGCTCAGTGCCCATCATTCTCACAATAAGAAGAAAAGAATATGGGGAAAACCTGGTTAAAATGCTGATTTATGCCACGTAAAGATGTTTCATGTCACTTCTGGTACAGTTTTTTCTTTCTTATCCCACTTTCACACCATCATTGTTTGCATACCCTAAATTCTCAGAACCAGTTTGAAGACAATCTGACTCAAACTGCTGAGAAGATGAACAAACAACAGTGATCTTTGCCCTTTTAAGAGCTACAGAAAGTCCTACAGTAACAAAATAAAACTCATCTTCATCCCCTTTTTTACCTAGTAAGAAAGAATAGGAAAATATTAATAGCCTTTCATTCAGTACATCAACAGGAAGAAAAACAGACCAACCTCTGTAAATTTTATTTCTGTTCCTTTGTCTGAATTGAGGCTGGGGAGCTACAAAGCTGTTAAGCTAGCCCCGTGATGGCGAACCTATGGCACTCGTGCCACAAGTGGCACGCAGAGCCCTCTCTGAGGGCACGCGAGCCGTCGCCCCAGCTCAGCTCCACCGCTCATGTGTGCGCGCCTCCCACTGGCCAGCTGATTTTAGGGTCTCTGTGTTGTGTCCTAGCATGGCACACCCTATGGAAAATGACGCACACACACACTTTGTCAATAATATTTTTTAGTACTAATAAACTCCTTAGTAACTAGAGGTTAAAATCATTAAAGCATAAGAAAGTCCGTCGTGCCAAAAAGTCTGGTAGAAAGTTGGCCAGAATTCAAACCCCCAAAGTAAATAGCCAATTAGTTCCTCTGTTATCAGTGACTCACAGAAATTGGCAAAAAGCCCGGGATGAATTAGTCAACAAAAGGAGAATCCAGAATTTCCAAGCCATAGAAGTCCCAAGAACAGCAAGAATGTAAAATGTTGTTTCCAGTGTGCTGAAGCCTTAAATAGCCTTAGGGTATGGCCAATCAGCCTGCAGATTTACTCATGAGGAGACCTCCTTCTACAGAGCCACTCCTGCCTGCTAGCTGCCCTGCGTGCCCTAGCATCAAGCAGAGGCTCCTCCTCTTCTCCTGAGTCACTCAGCTCCCACTGAGGAGGTGCAGAAGGCCCTGGTTGGCTGTCATCCTCTGGCACTGAGTCCCGCTCGCTCTCTGACTCGGGCGCCGGGTGCACGGGCCGATAGTACTGTCCCACAACCGCCTCATCGTCCTCGGGATCCCTGAGCACTGGCACAGGACGCTGGCGGGCCACAACACCCATGAAGGGGATTTTTAAAATTTTTTTTTACAAAACCAAAATTTTAAAATCCCTTGGAGCATGTGGAGAATGCTCCTTCCTTCTATAAACCACCTGCCTCAACGTAAAGCTTGCCAGGGCTTCTTGCAACCTCAGTCACGTCCGTGTGCGCATGCGCAGGGCTGGGGGGGAGCGCAGGGGGGGTCATGCACTTTTGGCACGCGACGACAAAAAGGTTATCCATCACTGAGCTTTCTCTACTTACCTCTGAGGAATCCCAATGAAGAAAAAACTGATCAGATTTTGATCCCTGGTAGTCTAGCTAGCTATAAACATTTCTCTTACAAAATCAGAAGCTCGGAAGTTGGGAGCAGGAGGCAAAGGTTCCTCTCAACGCCAAAGTGAAGCCATACTATCTCAAATAGCAAGCTATCTTCTCAGCAAGTCCTTTATTTGAGCATCTGGCTTTAAACTGGGGCGGAATTTTGAATAGAACTGAACTTGTTTTACAGGGCCATGTGTTTCTGCCCCAAACTCATATATTAAGTGTACCATTTTTATCCAGCTTAATAAAATAAAACAGTGTAATAGCTATCATGCAGTCATGCTCTGAAGTCTAAGAAACAACACTGGGTTTTTTTTACTGGTTTTTTCCTGCGGTGAGTTATGTGCAGGTTATCCATTGTCACGATCTCCTTGCAAGTGATAACAATTGCTTCTAAAGTGGAATATAATACAGAGTGCAGTTTTTGCCTTAACATAAAATAAAGGAACCCTGCTTATTTCTTACTATTCCCACATAAAATGTATTCCATTTTCTGCAACATTTTATTCTTTTATCTATAACATCTGGGTCAGGAGTCCAGAGGATAGTGTTTGCATATTATTCTCCCAGGAAACTAGTAATTACTATTAGTCTTCTGGAAGGGTCTTCTGGAAAGGAAGAGGTATAAAATTCATGAATCCATGAATTCACAAATTACATAAAACTTTGCCTTAAAGTTGTGCTAAAGCATAAGCAATAAGGTACTTGAGGAAATAAGTGTTTATGATTTGGAAATCGCCCAGGTTACTTGCCCAATGAGCCCTTCCACAGCCTGATATCGTTTAGAAATCTCAAGACTGCAACTTTTAGTGTCCCAATATGAGAATGTTGAGAGATGAAGTCCCAATTCATTTTGAAGGCACTAGGTTGGGAAGGACCCAATGTAGGTGAAAGGGGATGTCTCTCCTTGGTTTTGGCTGTGCTCCTCAACTTTTCCTGCTAAAGTTGTTCTCCTTTGCTACTGTTGGCAATTGCACCATTCCAGGTCCCAGGCTCCCTTGTAGTTCCCCTCGTTCTTCCTTTTGTTTTCTTTGTAATAACTGAAACTGGAGAAATTTCCAAGCCCTTCTTACATCAGTCCTTATGAAAACAGAGAGCCACATTCCCTGCTGATGATCTTGTTTTCATAGCTTCATGCTCAATGAGTCAGAAACGCCAAATGAGATGCCCCCAATGAAGTGGAGGGGGGAAATTTGGCTTAGGTGTGGAATCCTATTGCCTTCAGTGTTATTGTGGATGGAGGCATCTTGGGCCAAAGCCAAGGAATGGCTGATCTTGCTGCAATTATTTGACTTTAAGTGGTATGTAATGTTTTCCTGCAAGATTCAGCTTACAAAAAACAAGATTTGACATAGGATCTGCTACAGATAGTTGTCTATCCTTACACAATTGATATTTTTAGTAAATAAGATCATGGATCCCTTCTTCCAGTACAAGAAATAGAAAACAAAATTCATTATAATGATAAATTTATACACATCTCATGGCAACCAAAGGCTGCAAGTTAATATAAAGAAAGAAGTAGAAAAGAAGAAATAAATAAAAGAGAAAGCTAAAAAATGCAAGAAAGGGGAAAAAGTAAAAGAAAAATTGAGAAGAAAAAAAGAAAATTTGAGAAGAAAATAAAGATGCAAAGTAGTAGATTCAGATCTTCTTTAGAGCAGTTATCAATACAAAGGTAAATTTATCTGTTATTCTATGGTTACAACATAGCTCTCTTCTTTTTATAGTCTATCTTGAAAAATTACCAAAACCATAGTTCATAAGTTTATTTTTTTTTCTGTTTCATGCAAAAAGTCTACAGAGTTTCCAGTCACCAGTAAACATAGATGTTGTTTTTTGTCTAATTAAGGAGGTCAATTTAGCTATCTCAGCAAGTTCCATCATGTTCACCAACCATTCCTCCATTGCCAATTTTTTCCATCTTTATGAATACAATAATCTCACCCTGCAGTTATCATATACAAAACAAAGTTAAATTATTTTTTTTCCACTGTTTATCCATCAATCCTCAAAAAAAAAACCCTCTGGTTTCAATTGTATATTAAATTTTAAAATCAATGTATTTGAATCCAGAATTTCTAGTTTTTTATATGTCCACCAAAGTTGATAAAATATTTTTTGTTGTTCACATTTCCAACATGAAGTGCCTTTATATATTCTTGACATGTTTTTAAACATATACCATCCGTATATCATTTCATAAGAATACATTATAACATACTGTAAATTTCAATCCTTTCAATCACATATTTTTTTTCAATATTCGCTTTGTATATTATAGTCAAATTTTTCAACCAGGTCTAAATATAATAAGATTTCATTCACCCATGATTTAATGGCAAATGAGCATGAGCATGAATATCACATGAGGTATACTACAGGTAATCCTCAACTTCTGACTGCAATAGAAGCCTGCCCATTATAGGTGCAAGTAGCAATGGTCATTAAGTGAAGCGACCACTTGATCGCTTCTTTTAATGACCCCCATTCCAGCTCTACCTGATGCAGTTGTTAAGCAACCATGCAAAGAGTTAAGCAGGGCACGGGGTGTCTCTGGGTAGGGGAGGATATGGGAGGCCTAGCATAGGCGCAGGCCTGCCTGCCCAGGCATCCCAAGACCTCCAACCTCTGAGATTGAGTTGGATAGAAGAGCAGGAAACTTTGCCCCTGGCCATCCCTGCAGGCCACATGGTGCCCTCCCAGAAGTAAGTGCTATTTCGGAGTGGCCACAAGCCAAATTGCTTGGTTTGTAGTATGTGAGTACTTCCACTGGACTTTCCACTGTTGTGATTAATTTTGCCAGTGTTGTGGGCTTAGAGCCAAGCAACTAAAATGTGTTGCAAAACTCACCTTATCAAGATAGTATTCACTGGAAATGAGGGGAGCAGCAATCCAACGCACCTTTATACAACCAACTATTGGACATAATGCAAAGTAAAGCTGCTGAAGAGAAATAAGAAATGTTGTTTCTTTTTTCCATGAAGTAGGAGTGGGGGAAAAAATTTCCTGCAAGATTTGTAACAGCTCAAGGAGATGAAATACTTTTTTGTTCCTTGTATTCATCAATAAACATCTGGCAAGGGATGCTTTTGAGAGATTGGGAGTGGAACGGGTGCATCTTCAAAGAGAGGTTAAAATGATCACATGATCAACACATATTAAAAAGGAGCAATACTTCAGCTGTGCAATCACAGCTGGCTTCTAGATTATTATTATTATTTTTGACACCTCCCTCCCCTCTATGGACACTCCTGAAGTGGAAGCAGTGGTAGTCTAGAAGTGCTATTGTAATGTTGTAATATTTTGCAAACTACTTGCAGTATTTCCTGTGAATGTTCACACTGCATGTCCCAGAATTTGAACATTCACAAAGCCAAAGTCCATTTCAAAATTCTTCTTCCATAATCCAAAGTTGCTACAGTTTTCCCATAAGTATTTTAGGTTACACTGCCTGTCATAAATTGTGGTTTGTGACAGCACTGTGAAAATGCAGGATATGGCATTTGGTATAAAGTTCAACCTCTCATTTCAGGAGTTTTATAGCTTTATCGCTGCTGTGAGTATGAAAAAAATGCAAATGACACCTGTATTTTTGAAACGAAGCAGTGGTGGTAAGATTTCATGACAGTGGTAAGGCAGGCAAGGATTCAGGTGATGGCTTCAATTTTTGAAAAGCTCTTTGCCCCACCTCAGGATTAACAAAAGCAAAACTAATTGTAGAAATAAGAACAATTGTGCAAAATTGCCTGTTATGCATTGTTCATATAGGTTGAAGATTCTAACTTATGTCTGTCCAGAAATGTTATAACTTTCTTAATATATAGTTCCAGCAATATTATATTTAACTTGTCAATACAAATTAAATAGGCTATACCACACCATTCCCATATTTTTACTTTAGATACTATTTTTCCCCATGACTTTGGAGATGGGATTGTGTGAAAAAGCACCAGTTCCAAACCCAAGTGAGGGAGACTTGAGCAAGCTACCTAAGCAAGTCTGTTTTCTGAAAATGACTGAAAATTGTAGCTGCTCCATTTCTTTAAATTTTCCAAACCCAGCTTTCATATTCAATATTATGCTGGAGCAGTCTAACGATTGGTCATATACAACCCAAGGTGTTTTCTTCCTTAGAAGAGAGCCAATGAGCAGGCAGACTAACATTTTGTTGGTTTCTCACTTTTCTGGACCAGTAAGTACATGATTAACAAGAATATGATTATGTGATATGATTGGCAAGTGATCATGCCAATTTTAGACAAACACTCTATTCTGAGAGCAACACAACCGACAAATGAGCCCGCTAATGCTCTTGCTCAGTTGTGATAAAGTGTAGCTATAACTTTGAGCATACATCAGAAAAATAGTTTTGACCTGGTACTGCATTGCTTCAGGAAAAATAGTGAACCAAAGGAGCCTTCCATCCACCACTGTATTAGAAATTGTATACTTTCAAAGGAGCAAAAAAAAGACTTTGTTCACATTTGCAAATATAATATTTTGTTTAAAATTTTTAGCAATTCCCTAATCCAGTTACCATCAAAATTTGTATTAGCCAAGAAGTTGATGTCACAGGAGCTAAAGCACCATCCGAAACATTGCTAAAATAGTTTAAACAAAGAATCAATAAAGTCTATATGGAGTGACATATAGCAAGATACCTTCATATTCAGTTCTATTAAGCTGGAACAGTCTAACGATTGGTCATATTCAATCCAAGGTGTTTTAACTAGTAGAACACATAGCTTTAGTGGCATGCAGTAGTAGATGAGATATGGGCATATTTGTGAAGGGATTATGATAAGTTTGAATGAAAAGCTTTGAATGAAAAATGAAAATGCAAAGAGGAAAAAAATTTCTCGAAAGAGATTCTTGCAAAGGAAAAAATAATCAATACATCAGTGGGATCAAAAATTTCATTAAACATGACTGTACAAACATATACAAATTAACTAGGATGCAGCCAGAATGTCACCCTGTAATGGAGAGCCCATGGAGAACCAGGGAGGAAGACTACTCATGTCATCATCCACTTAAATGATCATAAAACCATAAAAGTCTAAGAATCATTGGCTTAATCCATTGTTTAATTGATTGGATCTGTGCTGGGATTCATTGGAAATCTTTTCATAGTTCTTAGGGAGATGATTGGTAATGATGGATGAACTACCCTAAAAATTACTGGAACCAAATTTTCCATTTGGAGTTTAGAAGGAAAGTCCTGAGGATATTTGAGGGCAGAATTTCAAATAACAAAATATTTGCTATTGTCCTGGCTGAAGCAAAGGTCCACCTCAAAGCTTTCTCCAGAAAGGTTGACATTGTGCAGTGATTTTTTTTTTTTTTTTTTTTTTTTTTTTTGGCTACAGACCAGTGTGGGAAGTAAACCATAAAGAGAAGATTTTGCAAATAATTGGGGACTTAAAAAAGTTTTTCTGCTCCTGATTAGATAACCATTTTTCATTAAAACTAAGATGTACAGTAAGGCTTCCTAGGCTCTAAATCTGCTTTCCAACACTTCAAATTCTTGGCCCTCCTCAAGTATTGCAGAAAAATAATTACCCCATTAAAGGAAAAAAGTATTGATACAATAAATCAGTCAGTGAAGGGTTGGATTGAATTTTAGGAAGCATCTCTCTCAAGCCATTCAGTATGGTATAGCATCACTCTCACGAGTTTGGGAAATCCTAGTGCATTATGAGTTCCTCCTTTGGAGACAGATCTATTTTAAAGGGGTAGAAAGGAAGGGGAATATAATGATTCAAGCAACATAAGGCTTTTCCGCTAGGTCCTGTAGAACTTAGGGGGCACAAACACCCATACAAGGATGCTTGTGTGAAACCATACTGTGTTTCATGCCAATATGAGCCATTGTTGTGCTTGGATAACAAGACCTGAAAACATTTTACTGTATTCTGTGTATACCAAGAGCCGAGGTGGCGCAGTGGTTAGAGTGCAGTACTGCAGGCTACTTCAGCTGACTGCTAGCTGCAGTTCGGCGGTTCAAATCTCACCGGCTCAAGGTTGACTCAGCCTTCCATCCTTCCGAGGTGGGTAAAATGAGGACCCAGATTGTTGGGGGGGCAATATGCTGACTCTGTGAACCGCTTAGAGAGGGCTGTAAAGCACTGTAAAGCGGTATATAAGTCTAAGTGCTATTGCTATTGCTATTATATTCTGAGGAGACAGGGGTGCTCCCCCTCTCCTTCAGGGACCTTCTGTGTCCTTCAGGGAGATTACATGTGAGGGAGCAGCAGTTTGCAGGCCTTTTGAATCTTTCTTTGGTAACTAAAGATTTTCCTGTTTTTTGTTTTTTTTCTTTTTCAAAGGTCTGAACTGCCCTAAAAGGCTGTTGCCAGAGGTGAAGAGAGAAGACTTAGCAAGCTGTTGGCTCCTGTTCAGAATTTATGTTGATGGGGTCCTTGGCCATCTGCCCCCATCTTGAACATCTTTTTTCTCTATGTGTTTATCAGCTGAGTCCTTCAACAAAAGTGGGTTGGGGGGGAACAAACAGTCTAAGAATTCTAATATAGTTTGCCAAGAAAATGAAGAAGCAGCTGCAAATGACATTTATCTTATCAGCATGTCATTCCCCGATGGAAGGCCCATTAAAATGAATGCAAAAGGCTACATAATATTTGTTATTAGTTGGCACCAAAGATGGGGAGGGTACAGAATAAGGACATAAATCTAACTTTTGTACACTGGTCTTGCTAGAGCTTTCATACAAGCTGGGAAAACAATCCCAAGCTTTCTCATTTCTAAAAGTAACAACAGGCAAAAATTATTAAAGCCAAGAGTTGCTTTGCCAGATTTGGGGATGAGGATAGGATGAGGGGGGAATAACTAGCTGAGCAGTAGCAGCTGCCAATTATAATTATATTAGCTTTGATAACATATTGAATATGTGTCAGCAGTATTATGTGTTGATGAAAAGAGGCGTTCTGCATTACCCCAGATAAAATAGTATTTGGATTTACATCTTGCACTGATCATATGGTTTGTTAACCATGCTTAATTGAATACACCATAATGGCTAGCTTCAAACAATGTGCAAACTATGATTTGCACACCACAATGGCAAAAATGGCAAGCAAAAATCAAGCCAAACATATTATAGTTTAGCACAATGGGTATACCCAGTCTAGGAGCATCCACAAGTAATTCAGAAAAGTCAACATGATGGCTGCAACCACCCAGTTCAGACATTGGAAGAGTTTTAAAAAACTGAATCAGGGGACAGAGAAGAGACATCCAAACATATATGTCTCACAAATTCCAGGTGGTCTTTAAAAAGCTGGGGGGGGGAGAAAACGGGGCCATTTGATCTTGTTTTCTCTTTGTTCTGCTTAGGATTGGATATCAGAGAATTATGATTCAGAATTCAGAATTCAGAATTGAGAATTCAGATTGGATATCAGAGAATTATGCAGCAATGTATATGGGAAAAACTAGCTGCTGTATGCAATTATCTTCTTTTATGAGCTGAGATCTGAGCTGTGTAACTCAACTACACAGGTGAAAGCTGTGTAAATTTCTACCCCATGTGTTTACAGAGATCCTCGCTTGACCTAAATATCATTTATTTTGCTTCTTGTCTCCACCTCCAACTTGCTTTGTGCTTTCACCTTCACCTTCCTTTACAGTAGTTATTTCACCTTGATATTCACAGTGAATTCTTTTAACACATTATGAGCCAATGACATTTATTCTGCGGAAAGGGAACAACCTGTAGCACACATCCTCCAGTCAGGTCAACCTGCTGAAGAAAGATTACTAACTTGCCTCTTCTTGAGTAAAGTATTACTATGTCAGCTCTTCCAGGAGCTGTGGAAAGGGTACAGCCATTTGTGGGTGGAGGATTTAGAAACTCCTTGTGGAAATCAATGAGTGCTATTCCACCATATCTCAGTATGTTTGCACATCTGCAACCTTTTCTACTATGGTAGTTCATCAGGACAATTCTGAAGTCTTAGGGGAATGCAATAGGAACCATGCGGAAGTACCATAGAGAACCAAATCTGTGAACTAAGGAATTGGATGTAAAGCTTGGTAACCCAGATTTGAATATCTTTTCAGGTTCTTCAAAGAAGAATGTATTTCTTTTAAATTTACAGTAGCCTGGAGTTTGATCTCACAGGCTCAAGGTTGACTCAGCCTTCCATCCTTCCGAGGTCAGTAAAATGAAGACCCAAATTGTTAGGAGCACTATGCTGACACAGTAAAACACTTAGAGAGAGTGCTATAAAGCACTATGGGGCAGTCTATAAGTCTAAGTGCTATTGCTATTGCTATATGCTGCCCACCTCCCCTATAAAGAGATTCTAAGATGTTGAGTAAATAAATCACTTTAACCTAAGCAGAACATCATAATGCAATGTTTCTCAACTTTAATGGGGTGGGGATTTCAAATCCCAGAATTTCCCAGCCAACACTACAATAGTACTTTTAGAGTCATAGTTTGTATTTATTTGTCTTATGGTGGAAAATAACATGTATATTTATATCTTTTCTAAACAATAGAAGCAATAGGAGGAAAAGAATTAAATTCCCTCGGTTCACTGATGTCACCTCTACATTAAATTGGGAAAGCTAATAATATACAGGAATATATAATATACAAAAATAGGGAAATTATCTGTTGTATGTTGAACTTTAAATAGATGTTACAACTCAGAGCAGCATAATGAGAATCTTCCTCTGCCAGTTAATCAAAGAAAATATTCAATTTTATTTTTTAGCTACCCTGTAGGATAGCAATAGCAATAGCAATAGCACTTAGACTTATATACCGCTTCATAGTGCTTTACAGCCCTCTCTAAGCGGTTCACAGAGTCAGCATATTGCCCCCCCCAACAATCTGGGTCCTCATTTTACCCACCTCGGAAGGATGGAAGGCTGAGTCAACCTTGAGCCGGTGAGATTTGAACCGCCGAACTGCAGCTAGCAGTCAGCTGAAGTAGCCTGCAGTGCTGCACTCTAACCACTGCGCCACCTCGGCTCTTAGGATAGATTAGACTGAGAGAGAATCTAGTCCAACCTGTGATTTCCCTCATTAAAGTATTATACAATTAGCTTCTGCATTGCACGTCTTAATTATATTTGCATTCTGCTAATATTGTACTGCAATATATAGACACTCTTTGTTGTAGGAAGTCCCATGTGCAATTTCAATTATATTTTCAAAACTATGATAAGATTTCAAGGCTCTCATCCCAAAGGAAATTTCCGCTCTGCAAATAAACATTCTGCATTTTTTACCCTTTGGAGAAGAAAATAATATAATCTGAATGCTGGATTAGGTTCTATTAGATTTATTTCTGTTTCGGTGAGAGAGGATTGGAGATCGACTCATGATGACTTTTTAATCATTCTTTTCTTTTACAAATTGAACCTAAATAGAGGAAATGGAGCTTAAATAGAATTTAGGAATTGCTCCAGAGAAAACATTGGGAAGAATGATGGATGGGACATGGGATGTCTTTTTTGTTTTGTTTTGTTTTGTTTTGTTTCTTCTCATCCCTGAAGTGGAAATTTAGTTAGGAAAGAATGAGGTTGAGGGGAGAATGTTGCTTGTATCCTTACGATTTATATTGATACTGATTGTTTCCTGATTGCTTATTTGTACCCTATGACCATCATTAGGTGTTGTACCTTATGATTCTTGATGAATGTATCTTCTCTTTTTATGTACACTGAGAGCATATGCACCAAAGACAAATTCCTTGTGTGTCCAATCACACTTGGCCAACAAAGAATTCTATTCTATTCTATTCTATTCTATAATGCGAGTCATTTTTTCAGGATCACCATCCTCATTGATTTAAAGAATTATGTATATCTTTCGGCTCCTGCATTCTCCTCCTCCCTTTTCTTTTGTGATTCTCTTTTCATCTTTACTTTCAACAAATCTTGAAACAAAGCAAGGACCAATAGCATAACTAATCAGATGCAACATTGATTGCATAAACAAGGATCTGTCATGGTTGTATATGAATAAAGAAAAGAGACAGAAGCGCTTTAGTCTAGGGCTGCCTAGAACTCCTTCATCTAATTCCACCTGAATAACTTTATTATGCTACAAAGGCATAATGCTACGTGCCTTTGGTTCTAATATGTAAGACCGTTCTTTTTAAAATACAAAAAGCTACATGCTAGAGAAAAAAGGGGGAACAGTTGCTTATTGGAATTTTGTTATTGGAAAGAGGGGTTTATAATCCTTTGAGGAAAATTACTCTTCTAAAGAGGTTATTTGCACTGTGAGAAAATTTGCCCTTAGATATCTCTCAGAAGAGCAAAACAACAAGGGAGCAAATATTTAAATTCCTTCTCCATGCCTGCTGAAATCTCAAGATTATTTTATGGTTTTTGTTTTTAATTGCAAATAGTGCATGTAATAAACTGCATTTAGTTTAGGCCTGTCTGTTTCTTTCTTACATTTACTTTGGAACATTTCTGGTTTAAAGTGTAAGAAAGTCATCTCTGTTTCTTTTGAAGAAAAAGGAGGAAAAGACATTGCTTATATTTTCATGTAAGATATACTGTAGTTTCACTTGAATATTCTTTTCTCAGACTGGTGGGGGAGGGTGTAGCAATCAAGATCTTTAAATGCCTGTTTTTCTTACTGTTTATGGTGATTCTCTTCCTTTGTATTGGATTATCTCAGTGTTTTTCAAACTTGGCAAATTAAGATCTGTTAAAATTGTTAAAGTTGCCAAATTAAAAAAAAAATCACTGGATTATCTGGAGCACATGGAATATTTCATCATACCCAGTGGAAAAGAAACCTGAAGATATAAAAGTAAAAAATACCACCCTGGACATTTTTTGTTTATTTTTTCTTTTATTTTTACCATTTATAAATAGTTTTTCCCAGAAATGCTCAAATTAAGTGATATACAACAACTGTATCATTTGAAAAGTTTGGTTTTAAAAAAAAATAGAATTAAGAGCAATAACATTCACAGCAACAAAAACATTGCAACCAATATATTAGCAAATAATCACAGCTCTTATTGTATGCAAAAGCCTGACAGGATGAAGAGAGGCACCATATAGAAGTATACAATACTACCTGATTTGACTGGATTACATGTGTTGTGTGAAGATGTTGTATGTTCCCAGATATAAAACAGAAGGCATTTAATAAGACTGTTCCTGCTTCAAAATGGATTCAGAAGAACTGCTCTGGACTCCATGGGATTTTAAATTCTGCACTTCTCAAATAATCTGCTAAAGAGATCAGCTATTAAAATGTGCTGCTATTTTAAGAGTTGACTTAATTTTCAAACTGAATCATGTTTGAAGGGTACACAGCTTTAGTTTCTGGCACTGAGAGAATATCTCCTCTCATCAAAAATTCACCTTCACTTCTTCATTTTTGACACCTAGAAGTGTAATTGTTGAGCATTGTGTGCGATTGTGCTGAAAGATGCTATGTTTGATGTAGCAAATATGAAATAGAGCAATAGGATGCATAGCTATTCAAATATTAGTTCCACTGAGTTCAGTGGACTTGACTCTCAGATAACTGCAGTTTAAAAAACGCACTGTACCTACAGAAAAGCAATAAAGAAGAAATAGGCAACCTGAGGAGGCCCCATCTTCTTTTTCTGACCCACCGATCCCCTTTGCACCACAGCTATCAAAAACTGGTCATGCCATTTTGAGGCATGAAAACCTCCAAAACTGTTATTCTTCCCTCAAAGAAATGTAACAATTCTTTTTCAAAAAGAGAAACCTGT
>QLTV01001993.1:555577-569140 GCA_003457575.1 Thermophis baileyi
CCCTACGACAGGGGTCTCCAACCTTGGCAACTTTAAGACTTGTGGACTTCAACTCCCAGAGTTCCTCAGCCTGCTGGCTGAGGAATTCTGGGAGTTGAAGTCCACAAGTCTTAAAGTTGCCAAGGTTGGAGACCCCTGCTCTAAACATTTTCACTTTTGTTTCCAGATTGGAAGTACTCCTGGGTTGGGTACATCTCTTAATACCAGGGCTATAATTACTCTACATTTAACAGGACGGGAAAAGAAAGCAAATAGCTGTATCAGGTGAATCTGAATCCTACCCCCAATGTAAATTAAATAAATACATAGACCTATTTTTAGGATTTCCCTCCCACACCCTTATTTTATTCAAATAAGCTAAAGCACAATCCTTGAAAATGTTGCTAAATCCAGCTCCCATGCCAATTTCTAAAAGTTCTTTTGGCACTATTACTACAAATTGGAAGTCGTCATTATTTTTACCAAATGCCCTAGATTAGAATCTCATTTTTCCAGATTTCAAAGATACTATCCTATGCACCAAAGATTATCTTACTCTGTTTGAAAATAAACTGAATAGTTAATTATCGAGCAAGGATAGAACATCAGCTGGATTATACCAGCTATCTTTTTTTCTGATTTTTTTAAATATATGAATGTAGAAGCATGGTTTTACTTATTACATATTATGATTTGAGTTTTTTGTAATTGTATCCCTTTATCCCTATTTGGAATATTAATTAACAATTGTAACAATTGTCTTTTAAATTAAAGCTTTACTTGAAATTATGCCTAGAAAGAACATCCTAAATTTAAAGTGAAACACTGATGTCCTGTTGGAGAAACATGGGATTGAGAAAAGTTTGTCTGGTCAATAAAAATTAGAGCATTTTGTTCAAAAATGCTCTAATCTATATTGTTGCTTTAACGTGTTTCAAGACTAAGCCATGGCAATGAAAACCTGTTCTAGGAATGAAGACTGGTGTATCACGGTTAGAAAAATGAGACCTTTTAAATAAACATACTTTTTCTCATCCTAAATGTAATTTATCCCTTGCATTAAGAAGATCAAGTATATTAGGATGGAAGAAGTCTAGGCACTACTGAACCAGCTTGGGCTCTAGTGGACCTTTAAGAAAAGTGGGGAAAAGAGCTTTGTCCCCTTTGTCCCCTGCTTTTCTTTTTCCCTTTCTCAGTGGAAGAAGAGCAAGTTCCCCAACAGTTTATACCGAAAACAAGAGCAGGTCTACTCAGAGGAAACTCTCAAAAGACTTATCGAGGTACTCAAGATTAAAGCCAGTGGGGCTTTTTGTCATCGATGGTCATTCACATGGAATATAGTTTCCATTGTCAGTAAAGAATGATCCATGGATGCAAATAGCTACCCAGTTAAACAGCAGAGAGATACAGGTTGACTAAGCCACATTGTGCTTAGATTAATGCAGTTATTTTGAGGAGAGAGGCAGCCATTACTGCTATTATTCCCCCTCAGGGAAAAAAAAAGGCATTGTGGTAACTCCCAGTTTGCATTGCATCTACTTATCGAACACTAAATACAACAAGTATCCTTGGCAGATTGTCAAGGCAAGTCTTATTGTCCACTTATCAGCCTGGTCACTCTTCCACTCCATCTAGAGGCTGATGGCAATCCAAATCTTCCTTCACTTCCAGACTTCCTGACAATTTCAACCCTGTCTTCCGATCCACACACCAACATTTCCCTCGTTGCCCATCCAAAGCTGGGTGACACTAAAGGAGAAAGATAGAAGATTAATTCTTGTGATTATGAAAAAATGATACAATCTTACTAAGAACTCGTTCTCATATTGCTCTGCTCCTAATTATTTTTGACATCATATCCTTCATTTTACCCACAGCCAAGGCAACACAAACTTCAAATTGTTCCATCCTTTTGTATAGCCATTATACATCATTAATACAATGTTCCAGTTTCAGTATCTTTTTTTCTTAATTTGTACTCTAGCCATATCCCTAATTTATTTGCAAATTGAATTTTTTGTTTTGTTTACATAGTTTATTTTTACTTTCATTTCTCTTATTGTTAACATCAATAACTATTGTAATAAATGTTTAATTTGATGAGAAATGCTTATCTTCTCTGAACATTTTTTAATGCTTTTTATCATTCAAAATAGCCTGTGTTTTTTCTTGGCTCTTCTTTTTGAGTTCAGTATTATGTTTTACAAAATAATCTTTAATAAAAGCTTTACTTGCATCCCAAACCATTTTTATATAAATAGGATATACTTGCCAATGGTTTTCTTATATACATTTATAGAAAGATTTAGATGAAAAAACTTTTGGTTTTGAGCATTGTGTGAATTTGAAAATAGACCCATTTACAAATGAACATATTATTACTAAAAAATTTGAAACAGAAGAACAAGTGAAAAAATATATGATAAAATGACTAATTTTTTTGGTTACAATATGCAAATGGGATAGTGGGAAAATGTGGGTTGAAAGAATTGAAATGTATATTATGTTATATCTTAAACAGAATTTTTATAAAACAGTTGGTATAGGTCACCAAAAATTGTCTAGAATGTATAAAGGTACTTTAAATTTATGTTGAAAATGTAAACAAGGGGGAGGAGGCTAGAAAATATTGGACTCATTACATGAGAGCCAGTTTGATGTAGTGAACCTATGATATAGCATGACATTTTGGGTGATACATCAGGTGATAATATCCAAGAACTATTCTCAAAAGCATACCCCATTCTTGCACAATTTTTGAAGATAGCAGAGGCCACATGAGAATGGGATGTGCTTTCCTGCAGCCTCCAAACCTTCCAGAAGTCATACAAAAGGGCAGTGCTCTTGCATGGCCTGTGGAGCCTCTGAAAATTGTGTAAGAATGGGGAGTGCTTTTACAGTTTTTGAAAGTTGAGGCTGTGGGAGAACCTTCTCCAAACCTGCTTCAAGAACGAAGACCTCATGCAACCAAGAACAGTAGGCCACAGGGGCCTGTCAACAAAAAGAGAACACCATGTAAAAATAAGCAATATAGAGCAGAACCTGGGGAGCATTGGGCCGCGAGGAATACTATACCATCCTCCAAGGCTATTGAACAATGGGGAATGGCAAAAGCAATAGCAATAGCACTTAGACTTATATACCGCTTTACAGTGCTTTACAACCCTCTCTAAGCGGTTTACAGAGTCAGCATATTGCCCCCAACAATTTGGGTCCTCATTTTACCCACCTCGGAAGGATGGAAGGCTGAGTCAACCTTGAGCCTGGTGAGATTTGAACTGCCAAATTGCAAGCAGCCGGCAGGCAGCAGAAGTAGCCTGAAATACTGCACTCTAACCACTGCACCACCATGGCTCAGGCAGCCTTTTTGAGTGATAGTGGTGGCTCTAGGTCTGAAATCAAGGTCCAGGCCTAGCCTCAGCGCTATCACCAAGTGCAGGTTCGGGGTGGTCTGGGTTTGGTGGGGGGAGGGGTACCTTGGTTATTTATATGCCAGTTGTTTCCCCTCTATTAATTTTATTTGGGCTACTGAAATGCCATCAAATTAGCATTTTCCTTATAGAATCCAAAACCCCAGAGTTGGGATGAAGGAAATGGGAAAATAGAGCTACAGGATCTCAAAAAAGCAAAAACTATTGACTATACCACAGCTGAACTGGAAATAAATCACTTCAGTTCTTCAACATTACAGATACTATGGGAATACAGAGGTCCAGAGCTACTTTTAAAAGGCAATATGTTTAGTGTTTTATCTGGAACTGTGCCACCAACTCCACACAAAGCAAAGGCAAATAGAATGGCAGAGGGTACTGTTGGGAAGCTACCAGGATGATGGATAGTCACCTCACCAGCTTCATGATGTGTTCTCTGACCAGTTATGGCCATCATAACAGTTATTTACTGGAGATGTCAAGAACATATTTGCAGAAAGTTCTCACTAACGTTTTCCACCCTGTGTAATCTGTCATATCAGAAAGGTGCTAGGCTGGGAAAGGTTGAATAACATCAAGCCAGTTCTCGGAGTCAGAACAAGCTATTTATTAAATATTGCAATGTCCTGCCCAACTTTTGAAATGTAAGAACAGTAAGCAGATTATTATATTATCATAATTGGCATCAAGAAGGACTTTCCATCACCCTATAGGTTACAATTGGAGAACAGAGAATGGAGGTTTGTTGCTCTTTCTATGTTTATTTTTGCACCCAGGTTTCTCAATTATGTTGATGCATTATTGGAGTTCCATAAGATAAAGCGAACACACATGAGTTGCCTTAATGCACAATTAATAATAGTTCATAGCATGTGCTATGCAGTTCTGAGTTGTAATGAATTAAAACATCTGCTTGTAACAGTGGTGAAATCCAATTTTTTTTACTACCGGTTCTGTGGGTGTGGCTTGGTGGGCGTGGTGTGGCTTGGTGGGCATGGCTTGGTGGGCATGGCAGGGGAAGGATACTGCAAAATCTCCATTCCCACCCCACTCCTGGGGGAAGGATATTGCCAAATCTCCATTCCCACCCCACTCTGGGGCCAGCCAGAGATGGTATTTGCCGGTTCTCCGAACTACTCAAAATTTCCGCTACCAGTTCTCCAGAACCTGTCAGAACCTGCTGGATTTCACCCCTGGCTTGTAAATCAAGAGAATTTGGTCAAAAAAAATGTCGCCCACACAAAATAAAAGTTTACCCATGTGTCCCATGTTTCAGGGTTACCTGTTTGGGATGAAAATTTCCATTTTGGTCACAGTTAGGGATGGGAATGAGGTAAAGGTCCTCATGGGTTCGGGTTTGGGAAGCTGCTAGTCTCTCTAAGGTTCTCTGAAGCTCACTCTGACACAAGCCTTGGACCTGTTGGCAAATAATAGGAGGAATTGCAGTCAGAACACAGGAACAGGAACTGTGAATGCATCCAATGTCTCTCAGAGTAAATGTGGGTATCATGTTAATGAACATTTTCATTCTCACCAGATTACCTCTTCCTGGAATGGAGGTGGCTAATGAGCCATCCATGGCTTGATTAGTCAAGCTTAGCGAGATATTCAAAAGGCGACTTTGGATATAACCGGGAAGCCTCCAATGAGTTCAGCTGGTGCACTGGATTAAATGACTAGCAATAACCAGCACTGAGGCAAGTTGAGAATGAATTTTATAAAGTAGCAAAAAACAGAAACAGAATATTTCTTGTTTCAAATAGGTGTTCTTAATCAGATTGTCCTCAAACCTCCAAATGCATCAGGCTAAAATTTCTAGAAATTCCATGGCTGTGCTGGCAGGCTAATTCTGAGACTTGTAATTCTAACACATCTGGAAGGCATCTGAAATGTTGGGAAATGAAGAGCAAAACTGAGCAGCAAATGGGAAGAGCCTAATTCAGTCAAATGTGGTTTCTATTCCCCTTTCTCTGAAGAAAGACCAAAGCCCCTCACCACTGGCCGGATGTCCTCCCGGAGCATGAGGCTCCCATGGTTCCTCATCTTGACACCAATGTTTATTCGTTCCCGTGCTCTTGCTTGTTGTTTCTGCAGGCATTTACGGTCATGGATGTTGCAGGGGCTGAAGTTGTTGGTGGGAGGGAGCTCAATCTCTGCCTGCTCTAAAGACGAGCAGAGGAAATGGCAAGGATTAAAACAAAGCAGGTTGGTCTTGAAGGTGTGTTTTAAGAACATGCCCATCCAAATTGTTCTCTACTTTTCTGAAAGTCTGACTGCATAAAAGTTTCTTGTATGCATTATTCCTATTCATAGGAGGGATATGCGGGAGAATTCTAGCAGCTCTAACCTCAACTCATTAGGAGGGCTCTCAGATCAGATTCCAAAATCAAAAGGCCCACCAAGGACACTCTTATGCCTTTGCTTCCATCTAGGGCCTTCCCAGATTTTTGCAGCCCAGCTATGGTAGTTTTCTTAGGTCTCAATTTCTCCAAAGAAAAATAGCTGCTGTTGAATCTTTCTTGGAGTTCATAACCTGCAGTCTAGAAACTTTGCCCAATAAGTTCACGATTATGTCCATAGATGGGTTTAACAATGATAGAAATACTTTCTGCCCTATATTATTACGTTGTGTTCCTACAACAGCTTCCAGACAATCAGTACTGAACTCTGCTCAAAAATAAACACCACTTGAATAATGGAATACATGCTGAAAAACTATTATTTTTTATATTGTTGGCTGTCAGAACACTAGCTTGGTTCCATATGGACATAATAAAGCTTGCCAGAAATAAATTCTAGGAAGAGTATGTTTCCAGCAAACTGGGCTACCAAAACATTTTTTTGCCCAACCCATTTAAATTTTGTTTTTGCTAACGCACAAGCCATTCGTGTTTTGCCTAAAGCTTTCTCTCCTAGTCCATTTTTCGCTTCAAAACTTTGCCCAGTTGGCTGCATCTGAGTTTTCAAACTATGGTCATGTTCTCTTTTTAATTCTCCTTTTCCAAAAAGGCTGAGCCCAAGTTTCCAAGAATTTTTGTACAACTTTGGCTCAACTTCTCATAAGCTGACAAACATTGGAGATGGACTTGCATGTTTGCCAAACAAAGAGACAAGGTTTTCTTAATCAGTGAGGTTTCCCTCTATTTGCTTTACCCCAAAACTATGTTCTTCAGCATTTTCACTGAAAATTTTGGAAAGAACTTTGTAGATCATCTAGTCCAATCTCTTGCCCAATCCAGGAATCCATTATTGCAGCATCTCCAATAGAAAGATGTCCAGCTTCTGCTTAACCAACTCCAGGGAAGGAGGTGGTTTGGATATGACAACTCTTTGTCAGACTCAGTAGCCTCCTAAATCAAAAGTTCCTTTGTCTTAAGAGACAGCATTAATATTACCCTTTTTCACACACCACAGTACCCTCATTTAGCATAACATGAACAAACTATAGTAAGCATCAGATTTTTAAACACTTGTCTTGTCCAAGAAATTCTTTTTCCCAAAAAATTGGGAATTAACATCCAATATACTAAGAGTGGGAACAGAATCATTGACATGGTAGGGCACAATGTTGTTTAAACCTAGCCAGCATGATTTATAAACTCATTTTACTTCTTAAAACATTGTGTGAATCCAGCCAGGATAGATTGTTCCCTAAACCATAATTGGCTAAGTTGGGCTTAATATGTTGAATGACTATGACTTAGTATAATATTCCAAAGAGTGTCTGAAAATTGAGTCATGGCAACTGGACTTACTTGTGTTTGTTTGTTTGTTTGTTTGTTTATTTATTTATTTATTTATTTATTTATTTATTTATTTATTTATTTTGTCAAGCGTATATATGATTACAGAAAAAGTATAAACATGATTGTGAATACATAAAATGTATAAACAGGGTTATGAGTACATGAGATGGTTACGAATACATGGGGGCATTAGGACAGGGACAGTAGGCACGTTGATGCGTGCATGCACCAACATTTCACTGCTCATCCAAGTACCTTCCTCGGGCTGAGCAAGTTGATTAGGCAGAGAGTCATTGGAATGTACAATTCTTCTAGCACCAATCCAGACAATTCAATTTTCAGATAACTCTTCCTGGATGACTAAGAATCTTCATTGACATATTGTCAGACACTTTGGGGAAGATACCCTGAGTTTTGTACAGGAGGAGTTGGTACATTCCGATGACTCTTTGACTAATTAACTTGCCTTAAGTGAGGAAGCTGCTTGGATTAGCAGCCAAATGTTTCAAATCAGCAAAAATAAGTCCAGTTGCCATGGACTCAATTTTCAGGCAATCATACTTGGAGGACTGAGAATCTTCATTGACATACCAAATAGTGCTTTGCAAATATGCGCCCTTCAAAACAAAAGTGCTCTTTTTAGCAGTTTGCACAGCCTTAACATATGGAAACCTAGAACTACAAAAAAACTAGTGATTGCTTGCATCTTTGCCGCCAACATACAATAGCCCTAGAGACAGGCCAGGTGAGTAGGACAATTCACAAGAATTGCCTCTTCTGACGTTCCAGTAGAAAGGTGCATTAAGGCAAAACTATCTGGCTTATATCTCCCTTCATATTTCTAAGCAAAAATATATGTTGTTGATCCTTTTCAACTTCACTTCTGACTTTCAGGTTGACTTACACCTCCAGTTTTTGCCCAGGTGACCTGCCAGGGGAAAAACCTCTTACTAAGATTAGGCCAGAAGTAAGAAAAATTATGTTCTATGTTCTATCCTTTCCCTTCCTTCCTACATTACCTGAACGTAGGCCACCATAGTTACCTCTTCTAAAATAAATAAAAATAGTGCCTAGCATAGTGCTCATCGCCCGCTAGGAACCTGTCTGTTTGTAGTGTCAGCAAGTTTCAACCAGCCCTGGTCAATTTCAGGCTATTCCCCCTGCTACAGGAAAGCCAGATGATATACTAAGCTGTGCTGGCTAGGGAATTCTGGGAGTTGAAATCCACACATCTTGAGGTTGCCAAGTTGAGAAACACTGTTCTCGACAGTAGAGGAAATACTTAGAATACAGTCTAAAAGTATTGTCATGCCTTATGTTAAGAAACAAAAGCAACATCTGCAGAAATATGTTTGAAGAGAAATACTGGTTTCTAGCTGACCTTGGCTGATCTCATAAAAGCTGAGGGTGTTTGGGCCTCATTAATATTTGGATGGAGAACCACCAGGAAATGTGATGGCTGTATGCTCACCACCAACTGAGAAGTTGAAAGAACATCCCAGGAGTGTAAAGTCCATTTTTTTGCTTCCTTTTCTTGCTAAGTCATTACTTTTCCTCCTCATCAACTGACTTTGGGCAGAAAAGGAAATTTATCCCATATTTTAATGAATGCAATACAACCTCTTCAAGGTTCTTTTGCATCATAGCAAGGCAGCATGGCTAGTTTTCATATACTGATGAAAATAGATTCCTCTTCCGGGGGGGGGGGGCATTATTGTGTACACATTGAGTACAGATTATGCAATAGCACCAAAAAAAATCCCTCAGGAAGCAATTTAGAACCATAGCTATCAATCTAGTAGTGAAAAATATTAAATCCTCACATCACACTAATTGTTGGTTTTTAAGCTCTAAATATAGAGGTACATTCGGAAGCAGAAATTGACTCAGTGCTTTTTGTCCTGTATGACTTAACATTCCTACTGGGTTGGAAGCAGTTGGATTCAACTTCTGCTAGGGCTAGTATAGGTATATAGTGGTCTTAAGGAATGTAAGGATGGCAGATGACTCCTCTGTTCAGCACTGTAGTCTGTGTGAGTGTTTCTATTGCTGGCAGAATGAAGGGCTACTGCTCCCCAGGTGTTTGAAACAGGAGACCTGCTCAATTGTATTTGTCTCCATTATTTTCTTGTAAATAATGAAAAAAAATCAAATTGCTTGTTATTTGATTATTTAAAACATTTATACAGCCACGCATCTTATATCAAGCTTTGGGTGGCTTATTTTTCCAAAAAATATTACTGTAATGAGAATAAACTAGGCAACAACTAATATTTTAGATTGTTTTTCTAGTTCACATAAGTCTATGGATAGTTCTTGAACAGACTGATCAGTTTATAACTATTTTTATTTTCTTCCTCTAAATTCCAGCTGTGTGTAGAGATAGAATTCACTGCTTTCAGAGAAAGTGAAATCCCATCTCTGACTACAATTAGTTATATATTCTTTTTCAGACCACTTTCGTGCAAATAATGAAATTTTCAATGCTCATATAGTTTGAGAGTTGCATTAATAGCTTAGGCTGATCCCTACAATTAGGGACATACCGGTAAGTGTCTGTGTTGCCAAAAATGACAAAATGTACAATATGATATCATACCACAAGTTTTGCCCTTTTATGCTTGTGTCGCAACATTGTACATAAATAGACAGGGAACTTCCATTGTTATGTTGTCATGCCAGTTTTGTCACTTGCTCCTCTCATGTGGATACTCATGGTTAGAGCTCATTTTATCTTCATCTTGATGGAACAAGACAACTCAGAACTCTTTTAGCTGGGAATAAGTTATGGAAATCATAACCCAATAAATATGGAGAGGAATAAATTAGAAAAAGTTGATACATACAGTATTACTATTGACAAGAACTCAAAGTAAGGTTATCAACCCTACAATATAAACAACAATCTTTTCATTTAAGTTTTTAGTATATTCCTTTCATGCAATTTTGCTTACAATAATTTCTTCATGATGTTTGTTTTTTTTTCAGACTGAATCTTTTACGACTTGTAAGATTTAATCTATACTGATCTGGTATTTACGTACATATTATATGTTAAGGGCTGTGTATGATTTTATTTTTGATTAAAAGATCATTGAAAATTGGGCAAAGTTTATCCTTCAAGAAATTGTCTTCTGCACATACAACCTTTTCATAAGCCAGCTCATCAGGGTCTCAGGAATTACTAAAAATGGCATTTCTCTTGACTAAATAAGTATTTAAGGACATCAACTTCGTAATAAACCAGCTGTTCTCACTTGCTATCATAGGAATTGGAAAGTAAAGATGTTTGCTTTATTCTATCCACTTGATAAGGAGTCTGGGGTCTTTTTAATAGAATTAAGTTATATAAAGACTTCGCAAACTTTAATGTGGAATAATAACTTCCCTAGGTTATCATTCTGACTGAGAGATTGATGAAGCTTAAGGCTCCTTTGTGGATTATAAACCACTGTAGTATTTACACATGTTGCTTTAATCATGAGCACTTCTGGCAAGATGGCAGCCTCAATATGTTTAAAGATTAAGATTTGTGAGCCTTCATTTCTTAAATCCCCTATCATTAAGGTTGGCAAATGGCTACTAAAAGTGGATGATCTCTTTTTGGGGGGGGGGGTGTATTCCATATGTTGCTGAAACATATGCTCAGTATCACTTATCCTTGGCCATGCTAATTAGGGCTGCTTAGAATTGTAGTTCAGCAACACTGGAAGACATAAATTTCTTACCTTTCATTTATGGGAGGTAGGTGCCAGGTTCAATCTCCCTCCTTTTCAATGGCCCTATCCATCAGCTTAAAGTAGAAAAAAGTGACTCATTGGCAGAATACTTGCTTTGCAAGGAAAAATTCCCAGTCCAATTCCAGTCATTTCCTAGTAGAGCTAGAAAACTTCCTGTTGGAAGCTTGTAAAGAGCCACTGCCATTCAATGGGGCAGATTCATATTCTCTGCCAACATATAATCGAGATGGTTTGCTTATGCTTAATGTGTTGTCTGAATCCAGTCTTTGTGGTTTCTTAAATGTGGTAAAGCTTAATGTAATGTGTGGGCCCTGCCAACAGCCAGCAAAGGCTGGCATGCAGACACAAAAGGGCAACCACATGCATATTTGGGTCACCAGGTATATAAAGGAGATATAAATCTAAGTATCATATTGATCAGCGGTGGGTTGCTCCCGGTTCGGCCCAGTTCTTAGAACCAGTAGCGGTGGTGGAGGGAGGCTCCGCCCACCCGCCCGGGACGCTTCTGCACATGCACAGAAGTGTCACGCGTGCACGAACCGGTAGCAAACTAATTTAGAACTCACTCCTGATATTGATGGTATCTGATCCAGAGGTGGGTTCTTCCCGGTTCGCACCAGTTCTATAGAACCAGTAGTAAACTGGTGGTGATGTCACGGAGCCAGTTCTGTCGGTGCCGGTCTGTGGACGCCGCCATCTTTTTTGGGGGAATTTTTTGGGGGATTTTTTTTTTTTTTGTTTCTGCGCATGTGCATGCACAGAAGCCGAGTTTTTTGCACTGCACATGCACCGCCATCTTGTTTCCAGCTTTTTTTTTTTTTTGCTATTTTTTGCTTGTTTTGCTTCTGCACTGTTTTGTTTTCGGCACTGCGCATGCGCGGCCGCACGGCACGGCCACTCGGCATGCAATGCACATGCAGTCATGCAGCATGGGAGGAAGTGAACCGGTGGTGAGGTAAGTTAGAATCCACCCCTGATCTGATCCAATGATGTTGGATAATCTCACCCAGCACTTGGATTGGAGAAAATAGCAAGTGTTGTAGCACCTCACAAAGGAGCAGCAGTGGGCTGGACCTCTCGCCCCTACCAGTGGTGGGTTGCTACCGGTTCACCCCAGATCAGGTGAACCGGTAGCGGCGGCGGCAGACTCTGCCCACCCACCCGGACATAATCAAAAACGCTCTGCACATGCACAGAAGGTTCTTCACCCGCGTGCTCCCGTTCCCGAACCGGTAACAAAGGTAAGTGAAACCCACCACTCATCAACACCAATTGGAATTGGCCACAACTGAACCACCGCAACAGTGCACTGCCCAATCCCAAATCCCATAGCTAGTTCAAAAGCATACCATAATCGATCATATCAAAAGCTGCCAGGAAATCAAGGAGAGTAAGGATGAGTGCACTACCCTATCTGGGGTCTAATGACAGCTTCCTGAGGGGGCAGATCATGGTCTCCTTGATGTATGTCAGGAATATTCCCTCTTGCAGTGAGCCGAGGTGGCGCAGTGGTTAGAGTGCAGTACTGCAGGCTACTTCAGCTGACTACTAGCTGCAGTTCGGCAGTTCAAATCTCACCGGCTCAAGGTTGACTCAGCCTTCCATCCTTCCGAGGTGGGTAAAATGAGGACCCAGATTATTGGTGGCAATATGCTGACTCTGTGAACCGCTTAGAGAGGGCTGTAAAGTACTGTAAAGTGGTATATAAGTCTAAGTGCTATTGCTATTGCTATGTGTTAACCACTGCATGCATCTACCCAGAAGTCACCGTCCTGAAGCTTTCAATAACCAGGAAGGACAAGGGTTTAATAAGCAAAGTGGTTGTGCTGACAGCCCTGAGGACCCTGTCCACTTCCCAAGGACCAGGCTGCTCCCTGATAACAGGGTAAGTCCATTCCCCAGGTATCTCTAATGGAGTCCAAGAGCAAATCTGAGCAATTTTATCCATCATGCATTGCATAAACTCCTCCAGGCAGCCCTGAGCCTTCCTTCCCAAGGAGAACTGGGTGATTTTGAACCAGGCTGTCAGGTGACATTCTGTGGATGCAATAAATGCAGAGAAATATTGGTGTTTCACCGCTCTTATTGCCAAATTATGCCTTAATTGCATTTCTAACCTGTGTTTGGTCAAATTTGTTCCTTGTTTTCTTCCAGCAGGGCTCTAGATGTCTCTTGGTTCTTTTCAACACTCTCAGCTCCTCCGTGGACCATGGAGAGTATTGGGTCAATGGGCCAGGAGAGGGCACATAGGCACAATCCTGTCCAGGGCTTTGGTCATTCTCTGATTTCAGGTTTCCACCAGAGCCTCCACAGGAACATGCAGCAGTGTCCCCAGGGTCACCCCCAGCTCCCCTTGGAACCCCAGTAGATCCATCGCTGAGGGTTCAAATAGGTCCAGCCCAGGGGTGGGTTCCTCCCGGTTCGGACTGGTTCTCCTGAACCGGTAGCAGCCCGCTGGTGACGTCACGATGACGTCATCGAACCGAATCGGTTGGTCCATGGGGGCCGCCATCTTTTTTTATTTTTATTTTTTTATTTATTTTTAATTTTTTTTCCTTCTGAGCATGCACAGAAGCCGACTTCCGGCACTGTGCATGCGGTCACCATCTTTTTTTCGGCTTTGTTTCCCCCCCCCCGGGTTTTCTTTTTCTGCGCCTGTGCGGCCGC
>QLTV01001993.1:569198-580346 GCA_003457575.1 Thermophis baileyi
GGGATTTTTTCTTAATCCATCAGCCACCACTTCCAGCGTGATACTCTCCTGTTTGGGCCCCAAGCCAACTGGCAGAATCAAGTCTTCAGGCCATTATGGTAGGTCAGAAGCGTGGGAGCCAATCTCACCTCAGGGATAAGAAGTTCCAAAAGGCCCAAGCCAGGGCATAGAAGGCTTTTATTCTGGACCGTGCCAGCTGAACTTCATTGACTGATAGGGCCCACAGGATGCCCCCTCTGCCAGCATGGTGGGGTAGGCTAGGCCCATTGCGGTGAGACGCAGGGGACCCATTCCATGCAGGGTTTAAAGGTAATAACCAACACCTTGAATTGTGCCCGGAGACCAATAGGGAGCCAGTGCAGCTTGCGGAGAATTGGTGTAATATGGGTGTACCTAGGTGCACCCACGACGGCTCGCGCAGCTGCATTCTGGACCAACTGTAGTCTCCGAACACTCTTCAAGGGTAGCCCCATGTTGAGCGCATTGCAATAATCTAACCGTGAGGTGACAAGGGCATGAATGACATGCGGCGTGGGAGGGAGCGAACCGGCAGTGAGGTAAGTTGGAACCCACCCCTGGTCCAGCCTCCCTGCAGAGGGAGGCAGCATAAGAGGATCTCAAAGGAGCCAGGGTGTGGTCTTATCATGATAGAGGGGACCCTGACAGATCCCCCAACAGGTCACATTGCTACTGCTCCAACAAGAAGTTCTTATCTAGAATGTGACCACTGTCTCAGGTTGGGCCATGGATAACCTATGGCCATCATGGTGGCCCTGAACACCCAAGCCACTTCCATGGCCAAAGCCATGGATGGCAGGTCAAAGTCTCTCAGGACTATAAGCCTGGAGAACTCCACTGCCAGCCTTCAGATGGCATCCAGCAGTTTAGGCAGGAAAGTTGCTAAGAGCAGGGAAGCTGATACAGCAGCAACAATCACAACTGATCTTGCAAGTATCAGTCTCAGGAACACGGTCTCAGATCTGTAAACTTGGGGAGGATGGTCCCTGAAGATCAAAAGGGATTCCCCTTCCCCCACCTTGTAGCTTTGGTTGGTGCCAAATTCTAAAGTGCTATTGCTATTCTTCAAATAATCACTAACAGGCTATCTAATAATGTTCCTTTTCATTGCCAAAGTCAATTTCTAGTCCTAAGGCATAAACTGGGCAGATTAAAGGATGCTCGCTATACAATATATAGCACTTATGAACTCATTCTCTTCTTAAACAACACAAACAGTTGGGAGAGGGATTTGTAGCAAAGAGTGAACAACTATGGAGAGTCTTGGCAACCACTTTCTGGGTTAAATGTGATTCTAGTGGTGGGATTACCAGATGTTGGCAACCCAGAAGGCAAATGTCAAGAGAGCACATCTGGTTAGTTTAACTAAAAAAAGAAGAAGAAAAAGCAAATGTAGGATACTGTGAATTCAGGGCATTTAAAGCTTAATATTTTGCTAGAGCACAACATGATTTTTCCCCAATGTGTATGCATATGTGTTCTACTTTCTTCTTGCTGAACTTCTCTGCAGCTGTAAGGTCGAGATGTCACGCCTTTAAACACATGCTCCCACGCCCGCTGTAGTCTGTATTGAATTATCGATCTCTGTGAACAAAAAAGCTCCATGGTGCTTTTGCAGTGAAGAGGAGCAGCTCTTGTGGACAGAAATGAAACAAAAGTCTCTTCCAGAATGCCAGGCCCCTTGCCAACAACTCTGAAACCAAGCAGGCTCCTTCTCTGCAGAAACCTACATGAAACACTGTGAGAAACATTTTAGCCCAGTCAAATGGGGATGGGAGTCCCATCAATGGAAAATATTGATTTTCTGAGCTCTTAGAACAAAAACACAGCTGACAAGCCTTGATTATCCAGAGCCAAAGGCACTTAAGAAGAAACAATTTAAATTGTTGCGAAAATATATGAAGGTCAACAAACGGGGGGGGTGGGGGACGTATTAAGAACCAGGTTGTTGATATATCCATATAGCCAGCATGAGGACTATTGAAGCATGTGTTAAATATAATCATTCAGGTTTGTTCTGTGTTGGACTCGAGCTGTGCATATTCTGCTGGAACTGATTGAAGTATAATCTGATATGATCATCTAGGAAGCGTTTGTGCCTATATGTCCCAAGTGAACAGAGTCCTTCAGGTTGTTGCACAGCCATCTGTTTGTTAGATCCATGTGTCTCCCAGTTCCTTAAAACCTCCCAGGAGGAAATATGTGATTGAGTCCAAATAGTGGTAAATTCATTATTATTATTATTATTATTATTATTATTATTATTTTATTTATTTATTTATTTATTTATTTATTTATTTATTTATTTATTAAATTTATATACTGAGTTGTGAGTTGTTGTTGTTGTTGTTGTTGTCTTTGTTCTCTGTGCAAATGGGTTTTAATTATTATTATTTATTAGATTTGTATGCCGCCCAACTCCCAAGGGACTCTCATCTTTGAAAAAGGGCGGTGGTTCCTCCTGACTTTAAGGAGTAGGCGATATGTACCTTCTTCAAGAAGCCATGATTAGACCCAGTAGTGGTGGATTATTTCCAGCCCATCTGTAACTTTCCTTTCTGGTGGGCAGCAGCTTCAGGGGGTCCAGATGAAACAGATTATCTGCATTCCTTCTAATTAGGATTCAGGCCTGGACACAGAACTGAGATGGCACTGAGCACACTTGTGGATGATCATTTAACTGTCCCTAAAACCCAGAATGTACTAACCTTAGCATGCTTTAATACATTCCCTACAGGAGTTCTCGAAGACAGATACCAGAAAATTCCATATAAGCTAAGGTTCTGGTCCTGTGGATAAGGATCTAAGTGAAATCATAGTCCATGTCTTGCTATATTGCACTTTTTATAAAAACGCAAGAGCTCATCTCTTCACTCCCCAATTGAAAAAGAACAGGCAACTGTGATTTATTCTACGTACAGTTTTATTACAGACCTACATGCTCAAAAATTAAAATGGATTTTCAGGGTGATAACTAAGTGAGGAACTGAGGTTTTTGCCAGAAGCCAGTTTACACATTTAACATTGTGATGTTTGGCTTGTTTAAAATACGAAAAGGTGAAGTCAAATTCGCTGGAGGATCTCTAGGTTTCACAATGTGTATCAATGCATCGAATGCAGCATTTAAACCAATTTCAATTTAACTATCAGAGTTTCCATCAAGATATCCAGGGAATTAACATTTCCTGGAAACTAGAGAAACCTTTCAGAGCATATGTTGATATGGGAGACTAAACGGCTACTGTTGCTTCCTGTTCTTTACCCTCCACCCTCCTCCTCAACAAGTTGTTGTGAGCAGAATTCGCAATTTGTTGCACAGCAAGTGAGGGAGATGGATAGATGAACAAATCAGGAAGGAAATAGGAGGGGAGGAATTCTATAATCTTGCTTATTTATTTTATTTGCATCCTGTCTTTTTAAAGAAGATGAATGAGGTCACAAATGTGATAAAAATATATAACTAGAAAGCGCTAAAATAAAAACAGCATATATTTTATAGAATTAAAAACCAGGTTAAAAAAATACTAACAGTGTGGACTCTGTTGGGAGACAGAAGAGCTGTGTAACTGGAGTTCAAGTTACAACAAGGCAAGAATCCTGCTTATTATTTTGCTGGGGAAATTACTCAACAGCCCTTGGTCTGGTTTACAGATGGAACAGAAGGAGGCGGTAACAGAAAGAGGTCCAAGTTTAAGGAGGTTTTATCAAAGCGCCCTCTGGTGGACATGTGCTACCAATCCATTTAACGGTAATAACAACTGATATATTTAATTTTGCCACAATCCTTTTATATAGCATTGTTCCACTATATTGCGATATGAACAAACAGGAGCTCTGAGCCCCTCAGGGCAGGAGGTTCAGGGAGTCATCACCGATAAAGCACCTTGCTGGGCACTGAGCTCTCAACAGGTTTTAGCGGATCTTGTATATTAAAACCCGGAGTTGGCAGAACAAGCCATACCTCTAGACAGATATGGCTAAAGAAGCTGTGCTTAAATGTTTTCCTCATGGGAAATAATTTTACAGTGTAGATGTTTAAACAATAACAAATATGTTCTTGTCTAACGGAGTCCATTTCTTCTGCTAACTCTTCATAGGAAAAAAGTTAAAAGGTTCACTTGTAACGAAATTATACAATCCATTTTATTCTTTGAAAATAATGTCATCTTATACTTCTGCATATATACATGCAAGACCTTATAGGACTATTCAGTAATTACTAAGATTTTCTAGAAGAAAACCTGGCAGTTGAAACCGCTTCAGGCCAATTTAATTTCATTTCCGTGCTTCAATATTTTTGTTGGCTTTTGATTTTTTGGCAAGTATGTTAGCCTTAACAGCTTTTTGCTGCCCTTCTGCACTATTAACCACATGGTAGTTAGACCAAAATCACAGAACTGGACATTAAAAAAAAAGAATACACATACTTTCTGGAATTGCAGGACTTCTACACGCTCCCTTGCAACTTGATTAAACAGCATAAATTTAATTTAAAATGTTTGCATTTCTGGTGCCCATTACAAAAACCTCTTGGGGCAGAGAAGTTGGCTTGGCCAGTTCTACAAAAATTTAAATCACCCTTTTAAAGTGTTGAATTCAAATGGGAGCAAATAAAAACATTTTGAATGAAGCAAGATGCAAACAAAAGCTTGTTTAATAAAATCATTGGAACACAGAAGCAACATGAAAAAGAGAGGGAAAAACAGGGCAGTGGTGAGGGAAATTTGATCACAGATGCAGATTTGGAAAGAAAAGCTGGCCCTAATTTGCTATTCTCCATCAGGACAATAGATTCATACCCAATTTGTCAGCTTTTTACTGAGGCTAATGGGCAGCTATTCCACACTTTCAATTCTTGAATTAAAAAATAAAAAATTTCTTATCTTGAAATCCTAACGACAACCTATACAACTGGAATGGAGATGTGAATTTAATAATAGCTTTCACCAAACATTAGCTACAGGACTTATATTTGCAATCTTTTTAAAGAAATGAAACATTCAGAATGGTTACTGTTTTTACAAGTAGTTTATGCAAAGCAGCCTTCTAGCAAGTTAAATCAAATGTACACCCAATCCAGAACTGTTTACTTCAATTAGTAGCTAATTATTGTAACTGAACATACTACAGTATTTTCTTATTTTGGTATCTTTTCTACAAACTATTTCTCTTTTTCCCCAACACACTTGTTCACACTAACAACTGGGCGGGGGGGAAGAGGGGGGGAAGCAAGCAGAAATTTACCTGATGAAATTTCTCACATCAGGAAGTTGTTCTGAATCTGAATATTTCTGTGGGTTTTTTTTTTTTTTTTTGCTCTGCATTCAGGTACAAGCAAAATGTTGGTCATGTACTATATAATAAAAGTGTATTATTCATACACTTGCACATTTATTTACCAACAGAGAAAAGCCTATTTTAATATATTGTCTTAGTATAAATGGTCATGTCTGGCCCTGTTCAAAAAGCACACTGGGTCTTCCAAGTATATATCATTTTATTTTATAGAGATTAAATTAAATTTTATTTTTCTATCTAATTATTGTCCCCAATAAGAAAAGGTTGGCCATTCCCATCTACAATCAGAGGTGGGTTCCTACCAGTTCTAACCAATTCTTTAGAACCGTTAGTAAACCAGCGATGATGTCACGGAACCGGTTCTTTCGGTGTCTCTGTGGGCGCCGCCATCTTGGATTTCTGCATGCGCAGCAAGCTATTTTTTGATTGCTGTGGGGGCACGCACACACGCAAAGCGTGCGTGCACGCACGGCGCAACCCTGAGCGAACCGGCAGCAAAAGGATCCAGAACCCACCCCTGTCTATAATGTATAGCAAGTTCATTTGATCCAGATGTTTGGTTTCATTAGATTGCTGCCTGAATGTTCTAAATGGTTCACTGAAAGTCCTTCAGAAAATCTGAAAATCTTGTTCACGCAATAATGAAAGAATCCCAAGGACCTTCTCTGTTTATATGTTCCCCATCTCACTAAGATACTGTTGCTTCAGTGGTTTGGGCAGAACCAGCCAACTGGAGATGCTTTTGGTAATGTCTATGTTTTGATGAAAGAAGGGAAATAGAAAAGAAGATGTTGTTTTTCATTCCTTGCTCTGGCTTTGGTGTAGTAACCTCTCCCTAGAATGGAAGCTTGTTTTCTAACAAAGCTTGTCTTATAACATTCCCAAAGTTACTTAATATGAAATCTTCTGAAGAATATTTGAGGGATAGCTACAGTCACTGACTTCATTTTTCTTTAAATTAGTTTAAGATTAGATTTCATTTTTATATCTGATTTTGGTATTTTTATTTGCTTTTTATCATTCCTATCATAATTATTAAAATGACTTGTAATTACTTTTCTAGTTTGATCTGTAACTGATTATTTCTAATTTTATTTAGATTTATCATGGACATTTTAACTATTTATACATACTGTAAGCTAATGAATAAAAGGTATGCAATTCTGTCACAACCATTTTCTCATTATATTATACTAACTTGAACAGCGCACACCATGTATTCCTTCTCCTAATGTTATTTATCTCCCCATGTCCTCCCTCTGCCCAAGAGGAACTACATTTAACCAGCATTTTTAAATGACTGCAATTTTCTGCCACTATCCAATTCCTGCTGTATAATCTATATATATTATTACTCTTTGGTGGTGGGGGGGAGAGTTTTAAAACTGTTTTAACATCAGAGTTTTCAAAATGGATATCCATTTCTCTTCCTACCACTACTTTTTATGCTTACACAATTGAACAGCTGCAAGCAATCATAGGTTTATTTAGAATTTATTTTAAATTCTGTGTAACTTTGCACAGAGAAAGGGAGGAAGGATGGAAGAAATCTTGCCTAGCAACATTAATGGAGAAGACAGCATGAAGTCATTGGACTTGACTATCTGGGCTCTGCTAGAGATTTAATAATGGGAGCGAGCAAGTCTGCAATTCTCTCATAGTTAAATTTCTTGTTTAAAACCCATTTGAAACAGTGGTATGATCTTCCACAATAAAATTCTGGAAGAAGGCGGCATTTGTTTGTCCAATAAAAGCAAGAGATGAACTGCATTGGACTTCTGTGTTGTGATATGTTTCAAAACTGCAAAGGTGAGCAGTATTGCAGTAGTGGGTTGCTACCGGTTCGCCCCAGATCAGGCGAACCTGTAGCAACGGTGGCGGGAGGCTCCGCCCACCCACCCAGATGTCTTTGTGCATGCTCAGAAGTGCCGTGCATGCACGCGCGCTCCCAATAGCGAACCAGTAGCGAAGGTAATTGAAACCCACTACTGCAGTATTGTCCTGAATATTAATACAGCAAGAATTGAGTTGTGTGAAGAACTGCTTCTAGGGGTGTCATTTAATACTTTCAAACAAACATTTTAGAGTAGCACTTGCACCATAGCTTTCCATAGAATTCTTCTCAGTTTTGTATCCTGTGGACAATGTACTTCCTTTTATTTGTCTTAATCAGGAAGTCTTCACTTCAGTTGTCATCATTGTCCTGAAAATGCTGAGCAACATTTTCAGCAACTTCTTTTTTCTCTGTCCTTATGTTTTGCACACAAACACACACACACACACACACACACACACACAAACACACACACACACTCAAAAGAGGGGGGGTAGAGTCACACAACATGCTATACTAGAATCTAACATCATGGACCAGTTTTGCATCTCTTTATAACCAGGAGACGCTGGTCATCAGGCTTCTGCAGAATCATCTACTCACATAATGCCTGACTCGGGTACTTGTCAGGTCTTACACAGGCTCCTTATATGCATGAATCTGGTGCTCTTTTGAAAGAGGGCTAGACCTGTGCTGAAAAAACAGGAGTCCTGTGCTGCACAGAAAATTGATTCAAATGTGGACTTGTTAGACAAATTCTGTCAGCTATGTGCTGCTGGTTCTGTTCCCAATGATCCCATGATAGGTTTTTCCACCAACAACAGATTTCATGTGACTACTTTTTTCTTGTTTTTACTTTGAGGAAGAACCATTTTTCCTACTCCACAAGCTACTTCCACTTCCTGCCTGCCACAACCACTTGGTCACATTCTCTTGCAGTACTCCCTTTCTTTAATTTAATCATTTGATTTTTGCACTTTCTTCCATGCCTGAGGGAGACAGGCAGGGGTGGGTTCCTCCCGGTTCGTACTGGGTCGCCAGAACCGGTAGCGAGGCGCTGGTGATGTCATGATGGCGTCGTGGACCCGCCTTGGTCAGTGCCGGTCCGTGGGCACCGCCATTTTTCCCAGTGAATTTTTGGCAGGTTTTTTATGTTTTGGGCCATTTGTGCTCTGCTGCTGCTGCTGCTTCAGAAAGGGCCTTCCACCCGCCCCCAGGTTAATGCTATCCTTTATTCTTCGCCCGAAGCACAGCTGATCAGCTCCTCCGCTGTGTTTCGGGCAGATTATAGTGACTGAGCATGCGCAGACACAGAATTGCACCGGGGGAGCGCGCGCATGCGTAACCCTAAGCCACGCCCATAGAGTGGTAGTAGAAATTTTCGGAACCCACCCCTGGAGACAGGCATGGGAATGGAGCAAAGGCCAAAGCTGAAGAAGGGCCTAGGTTCTCTTCCCAAGCTTCATTCCCCATCTTGGCCTGTCAGCTGGGTTGAGACTGGTTTAGAATAGTCTGAGAGGCTGCAGGTGGAAAGTACCTCCATGTCTGATAATTGAGCATCTTATCAATTAGCTATACATGCTGCTTAAAGCACCAACCTACACTTTCCTAGAAACTCACATATGTTAAACAGAGTATAGATAGTCCTCAACCTACAACCATTCATTTAGCAATTATTCGAGCTTACAACAGCACTGAAAAAAGTGACTCACACAATTGTCACAGCATTCCCGCAGTGACATAATGAAAATTAGGATGCTTGGCAATCTGTATGTATTTATGACAGATGCAGCATCCCAGGATCATATGACCTCTCTTTGCAACCTTCCCAGCTACCTTCCAAAAAGTGAAGTCTATGTGGGAAGCAGAATTCACTTAATGATCGTGTGATTCACTTAATAACCAGGGTAATACACTTAACAACCAAGAGGCAAAAAAGGTCATAAAAGCAGGCACAATTCAACAACCATCTTGCTTAGCAACAGAAGTTCTGGTCCCAATTGTGGTCATAAGTCAAAGACTACCTGTATTTGGTGTTTGCATGTTTTCCCCTCCAGCATGTGATGCTTGTTGGGAGAGGTAAGAAAGTCAAATGAATCCATCAATTCCTTTTCTTTGTTTTGCATTAAAACTGTCAAGGTAAGCACAGCTCCCTGACTTCATTCCTAAGGTGGAAAAAGCTGTGCAGGTAGGCAGGGAAGGGAATGTATACTATATTTGTTCTTATTCTGAGCTCTCAAATTTAAAAATAAATGATCTAATATAATTGTGTGTGCACAGCCAATTAAGAAATTATTATTTGTATCTGAACAAATATTGCTGATACTATTGTACTAATGTGCAAGTTGATATTGCTAAACATAATTTAATTTTTTTTAAAGGTACAGTAGAATGTGCTATATTTGAAGTGGGAAAGTTTGGGATGAGAACCAATGGAGATTATGCTCTGCATTCCCAGGTTTACCAGCCACTTTCCTTTAGTCAGTTGGTATTATTTTATTGCAATTTTAAAAAATCACATTGTGGTTTGGACAAATTGACTAACCGTCACCTGGAAATAAGAGAAAGCTCTCAGACTTGCATTATTGAAATAGAGACAAAGTAGAGGGGAAATCAATCCAGGGCAAGTTAACAGTTTTTTCACCAGAGCCAAAGGGGGAGGGGGGGCACTGTCTGGCTGAGAGGAAAAGGGCCACACTAAATGAGAAACAGATTTAAAATAGGGAGGGGAAAGAGAGAAAGCTTTGGTTAAAAGCCACAAAACTAAGTTGGCAGTGGAGGGGGAATCTAATTGGGGGGAGTGGGTTGTGCATGGAGAGAGGTAGTAAAATAAATAAACAAACAAAGGAATTGCCTTCAGTTAAAATTTTACCGTAATAGGGTTTTGTAAAGGTTATGCTGCCATTCTGCCTTTTGTTACCTAGCAACCACCAGGTGAGATGAAGGGAGCACATGGTCTTGATGTTACTTGCTGGCCACACACAGTATGGGGAAAGAAGGCCCATAGTGTTTCTGTTACTTGTCAATTATTATTCAGAAAGTTTTTCCCTATCTCATCTAGGTTCCCTGCTGTCCCTATTACTCTCTATTAGATTTCTATTTGGGCTCCTGGAGGCGGGGGAAGTCCCAATTGTTGATTTAAATCACAACTCTGTCTGCTCCTCTTTCCTGTTATGACCTTTTCCCTCTCTGCCAAGGGCACTGACTTGTCCTTCTCACTCAGTAAGTGACATCACCAAAAATAACAATTTGAGAAAACCTGTTCCTGGTATTGAGGGTGACACTAAGCAAAAATGTTTACTCTCAGCTACACATTAACCTGCCTGCCGAGGGAACCTGCTGTAGAGAAGAAAGTGATATGAGTCAGTCTTCTCCTCAACCATATCGAACTTTTAGGTTTGAAAGTCTGAAACTTGGCATTTAAATCACAGTTTTGTCCAGGGCAGCCTGCCAGGACTGGGTTAAAAATGGTGGCCACAATCATGCAGTTGTAGAAAAGGGACAAAGGCTTTGACAGCATGGTTGTGGCCATCTCTTAACATTTTTGACCCTCTCTTTATGGACACCTCGGGTTTTATCTAGCATGGCAGTCAAATAGTTCAGGTTTTACAAGGGGAAAATTGATACTATCTATGGTCACTGAACTCTAATATTGGAATGGTTACATGACTCTCATAGGACCTAGTAATAAACCTGCCCCTCCATATGTTTATCTAATCAGTCTTCCACAGCTTTTGGCCAAGCTGGCTGTTATTTTGGAAGTTACAGTCCAAACACATGTGGAAAGCACCAGGTTTGGGAAGGATGAGTCAATCTCAAAAAAAGAAAATGAAGTGATATTAGTTGCCAGTACTGCTGGAACAAATTTGCCTAGGGCAGTGTAATTAATCACAATTACCAAAATCATCAACATGGACGATGAATTTTTTATAGGTCTTTTTATTTATTTATTTATTTATTTATTTATTTATTTATTTATTTATTTATTTATTTATGCC
>QLTV01001993.1:580375-593046 GCA_003457575.1 Thermophis baileyi
TTTATTTATTTATTTATTTATTTATTTATTTATTTATTTATTTATTTATTTATTTATGCCAACCATCTTAGAACTACAACTCCAAGCAGCTCACAACACTTTCCCCAATTTTATAGAACAGTCCACTATAATGGTCTGCCTATCTTGTTAATAACAGTGGCGAAAGTAATGGACTTCCGGTTGTACTTCCGGCGATTTCGGAAGCCTGATCCGCGAGCTCCGTGGTCAGCTCCGATCTCTTCTTGTCAGAGGGTCCAATCGCGACCATAGCCACCCCAGAGGGGTGGCAAAGCAAAGGGGGACCGCCTAGCAGGTAGAGGGGAGCTGCATCTCCCTTCCAACTAGGAAAACCCCCTCTGCCGACAACAAGAAGCAGCAGCAGAAGCAAACATGGCTGCCATGAAGCCGAAGACGACCAAAATACCCAAGACAGAGCAGGAGGAGAGAAAGTGAGTGGCTTGTGATCTGGACAAAAGAAATTTTTTTGAAAATAACCCTAAGAAATACGAGGGGAAAGTATATTGGAGATATGTGCTAGCCGCGGAACAAATACATTAAAAGGAAATTATAAATATTTAAGAGGAGAACTTTGTAAAGGAAACTAAGAAAAAAAACTTTGAACTCTCAAAACGAAGACGTGGCTTTGAAAAGGTATTTTCTAAATACTGGAATCCGACCTGGAATTTGTTACTATTTTATTACTATCAAACTGATTATTATTTACTCACCCATATATTGGATTTACAATTTAAAATGATTAAATTTGGACTATTAGCATAACGAAGAGAAGCAATACTGAACTGAAGCAGGTGCGCCATCTGCTGCTAAGAAGAGAACTGTGCAACTTTGGCAATTTTAATTTTGTTGGATAATATTGCTGAGCAAATAAAAAAGATTGGAAGAGATGTGGATAATCCCCTGGAATCTTCTTTTAAAATTGGTTTGACTGTAAAATGGAAATAAGTGGAGATAACTTATTATCAAGAAACCACTTGAATCGGGACCAAAATTAATTTAAAAAATAGAGGAATTTGGAGAAGTGGTGGGACTTAAAATCAATAAAAACAAAACAAAAATGATAACTAAAAATCTCACCAAAAAACAGGATAAACAATTGGAAGAAATAACAGACATGCAGGTGGTCAAAAAAGTAAAATATTTAGGAATTTGGCTTACGGCAAAGTGCTCATCAATAAAAGAAGATAATTATAACAGAATATTAGTGCAAATTAAAAAAGATTTAGAAAATTGGAAAAATCTTCAGTTATCACTGATTGGGAGGATATCCTCAATTGAAATGAATATCTTACCAAGGTTATTATTTTTATTCCAAGTAACTCTGATAAAACCACGAAAATCCTTTTTTGATGACTTAAACAAAATGACTTCAAAATATATTTGGCAAGGAAAAAAGCCCAGGATAAGATGGAAATTATTACAGGATATCAAAGAAAGGGGAGGATTTGGGCTCCTAGATTGGCAACTATACTATCAAGCAGCAGCATTGGTATGGATTAAGGAGTGGATGGATCTAAATAATAAGAGAATTTTGATAATAGAGGGACATGATCTCCAGTTAGGATGGCACGCGTTTATGTGGGATGAGAAATATAAATCTCATACATATTTCAAGAGACATATGATCAGGAGCGTGTTATTGCAAATTTGGCAGAATATTAAAAAACATCATTACACAAAGATTCCAAATTGGATATCGACAATAAAAGCTATAAAGCACCCAAATTCAAAGATATTTGATAAAATTATAAGATATAAAGATTTATTAGATGAATAAGGAAATTTGAAAACTAGAGAACATCTATTTGAGCATGGGATAAACTTAGATTGGTGGACTTATACACAAGTGCAAACCAAATATTACAGTAATACCAAAACATATGAATTCCAAAAAAAATCTAATGACCTTGATAAGATATTATTCAGTACTGAAGAAAAATTGATTGGTAAAATTTATAAATTTCTAATAAGATATAAAATGGAAGAGGAGGTGGTTAAGGAAACAATGATACGATGGGCAAAAAATTTTGGACATACTATAGACTTGGAGAAATGGGGAAAAAATTGGAAAATTAATTTGAAATTAACAATGTCTGTGGCGTACAAGGAAAACCAGTACAAGATGTTTTACAGGTGGCATTTACTCCCTGCAAGAATTGCTAAGATGTTCCCAAATTCATCGCCACTATGTTGGAAGTGCAAGAAGTTACTATCATTTATGGTGGACCTGTTTAAATGCAAAAAAGTATTGGAATAAAATTAGAGTATGGTTAAAAGAGATAAGGAAGGAAGATATAGATTGGAAACCTGAACTATTTCTAATGGGCATAATAGATAAAAAAATATAAAAAGGAAATACAATATTTGATTATACACATCATTACGCCGGCAAGAATAATCTATGCACAATTTTGGAAACATGAGGAAATACCAAAAGATGAGGACATAATTAAAAAAGTATTGGAATGTGCTGAAATGGACAAATGAACGAAGAAAATAAAAGAAAAAGAAGAATCCGAATATTACTTAGTATGGAATAAATTATATGAATGGCTGGAAGAGAGAAAGAATAGGTAAAGGATGAACTGAAATTGTCAATTACTGGGATGCATCTTCACCCCCAAAATATATATAATTATATGGAGGCCTGAGCTCAACACTAGAGAGCATTTAAATTATAAAATGTAAATACATATATAAGGGATAATACAAATGTGGATATTCACCGAAACAAGCTTATTGTAAATATGGGGAAATTGATCCCCCACTGTTTTGTTTGTTTGGTATGTGTTTGTGTTATATGCGTATTTAATAAAAAAAATCATTAAAAAAGGAAATAAGTGGAGATAAACATATGGAGCAGACATACCAAGACATTAAAGATATCATAAAAGAACAATGTAAGGAGATGATGGAATTATCTGGCTGTATGGATCGTATAGAGCAAAAACTGGAATATATAATACAAGGAATAACAAGTATAGATCAGAACTATGAGGAAAGAATGGAAGAACCTGAAAAAGTGGAGGAGACAGTGGAAGTGGGAAATCAACAACAAGAAAAAGATAACAACGAGAGGATAATAGTAAATTGATGGTGAATAAGGGATTAGAACAGAAGGAAAATACTTTAGAAGACATGAAAGAGAAATGGGAGAAACAGGAAGATAGTTGGGGAGAAGAAGAAGGGGCTAGAATAGGTAGTCATAGAACAAAACATAATAAAGACAAGAGGAAAGAAAGTTAGAGATTATAGTCAAAATACAGACTTAAAAGCAGATGAAATAAATGATTTAAAAGAAGTATATGGGAGACAACCTAAAAAAAAAGATTAAAAATTTGGATGAGGGTGAAAGATGTGGGATAAAGGGGAATGAAAAGAGAAGGAGTATGAAGCAAATATTTTATGACTTTTCAATAATGGGTATGTACACTAGAATATTAGAATTGTAGGAATGGTATAAGTTGATTAATTGCTTGTATGTGGTGTAAGAGGGGAAAAATTACTTTTGATTATTCGTTAAGAATGTAGTAAAGGAATTTATATTATTATTAGAATTGTATAAGTGGAAAAATGAGTTTCTATTATGTTTGAAAAAAGGAAAGATCACGTCTTTGATTATTAGAATGATAGGAGAAGGGGGGGGAAAGAGGGCTAAAATAGAGACAGAAATATGAGGGGGAAAAGAGTAAAAATAGATATTAAAATGATAGGAAGTGTGGTAGAACTATGAGAAGGACTAGAATTGAAAGATGATAATAGACATTATGTGTTAAAATCAGAAATGAAAATGAATTGTAATTATTAAGAATAATATTGTTATTATTTGTATTGATATGTATGAAACCCAGAAAACAAAGCATTCACGACATAAGATGTGTAAAAATAAAAAATAAAAAACTTTTATTTAAAAAAAAACAGTGGCGAAAGTAATGGTTGACCATTGTTTTTATTTTATCTTTGCTATTATCTTATGATATTGTCATCTGTTGTTTGGTTAGTTTTCTTATATAAAATATATTTCATGTTCAATTTTTCATGTTTAATCTTATTTTAATTTTATTTAACTTTAAAAAAAGATAGCAAAATATAGGGTTTTGGGGGTTTTCTGCAAACTATTTTGTAAGATGAGTAGTTGGGATTTCAACCTACAGACCATTCCTTCTCCAGTCCAGCAAATTAGTAACTAACAAAATGCACACAGAATAGTAAGTATTCTGTGATTATTCTTTCTTGTGTTCATGCTCAGCCCACTTTGTATCAATACCCCACCACACTTCCCTAGCTAATGAACATTGAAAGCCAACCTGCAAATGTGCTATATTGTGTAACATATTATGAATATCCCCCATGATTCTACTTGAAAATGATTTGACATTAGACTGTAAGTTCCATTTTACTGCAAAGTATACCCAGCATCTTGTATGTTTGAGTTTATATAAGTGTAAGCAATGGAAAAAATTCTACTTGAGTACTTTAAAATAGAATTGTTGGCCAAAAAGCAATGTACTAGGGGCATTCCTCTTATGCGCATAGAATTAAATCTTTACACAGTGAGATAATTCTTTATCTTACCTCCAATAACCCTTGCAGAAATGGCAAATAGTCAGACATTCAGACTCTATAGCTGATATCCATAATCATGAAACTATTGAGAAAATAATTTTTGAAATATATTTTGTATTACATCTGTTAGAATCTGTGTAGATAAGGCTGGTGATTTAATGCTGGACTGGAACTGGTAACCATTATTCAACTCCAGAGCTTACTGAAGGCTATGGGACAATAGGCAACTAATTTCATATAACACATTTAAACCTGTGATGGCGAACCTATGGCACACATACCACAGGCGGCACGCGGAGCCATATCTGCCGGCACAGGAGCCATTGCCATAGATCAGCTCCAGCACGCATGCATGCGCTGGCCAACTGATCTTTGGCTGACCACGCCTCCCTCCCCTCCCAGGAGTCTCCACGGCCCATTTTGAGGTAAGTAAAGGGCTTGCGCGGAGGCTCTGGAAGGGCATTTCTGGCCTCCAGAGGGCCTCCGGGGGGGGAAGGCCGTTTTCACCCTCCCTAGGCTCCTAGAAAGCCTCTGGAGCCTGGGGAGGGTGAAAAACCCACCGTGCCATCGCGTGCCAAAAGCGGGGGAGCGCAGGAGGGCAGGGCGCATTGAATTATGTGTGTGGGCATGCATGCACGTGACCCCCTCGCACTCCCCCCGCTTTTGGCACGTGACGGCAAAAAGGTTAGCCATCACTTTCTAGGAGCCTGGGGAGGGCGAAAACAGCCTCCCCCACCCCCCCCGAGGCCCTCCGGGGGCCCGAAAAATACATAAATACATAAATACATAAATACATAAATACATAAATAAATAAATACAGCAAGGCAGTATCTTTTTGTAGTGGAGCAACAAATTATATTGTAAGTATTGGGACAGCATAATGTACTGTGTGAATTATCAAATGATGGTTTATAAGAATCATGTAAAAAATTTCCCGAATACTCAATTATAATCCTTAATGAAAAGTCAATAGATGATGGAATAGTCTTCTGATCGTCATATTCAATGCCCCCCACTGCAAAAACTTGGTTATAAGAATCATGTAAAAATGTTCCTGAATATTCAATTATAATCCTTAATGAAAAGTCCATAGATGATGGAATAGTCTTGAGATCGTCATATTCAATGCCCCCCACTGCAAAAACTGTGATGCTACAGGACAAAGAAATAGAAACCTTTTTTCAAGAATGGAGGCTCTGGAAGGGCATTTCTGGCCTCCAGAGGGCCTCCGGGGGGGGAAGGCCGTTTTCACCCTCCCTAGGCTCCTAGAAAGCCTCTGGAGCCTGGGGAGGGTGAAAAACCCACCGTGCCATCGCGTGCCAAAAGCGGGGGAGCGCAGGAGGGCAGGGCGCATTGAATTATGTGTGTGGGCATGCATGCACGTGACCCCCTCGCACTCCCCCCGCTTTTGGCACGTGACGGCAAAAAGGTTAGCCATCACTGCATTAAACCAAATGATTGTTTGTTTTTCGTACTTTATTATAACGTAGGATCCCAGCCAGATCCTTTATAAAACATGCAATGTAATTTAGCGTAACAATCAAACTCACTAAACTATGGCTTCAAGAAACCATCTTTACAAAATTATGGGTTAGTATAATGTGTGAATCCAGTCATTATTTCCCAAATCTTCCTACTTCTCAGGATTGTTTAGAATAAGAATAGATTCTCATGTTACTATTCTGAGCATCTAGGGATAGATGTAAAGGTAGAAAAATAGAAAACATTGTGGTACTATTGAAAACTTTATATGAAATTGGAAATAAATAAATAAATAAATAAATAAATAAATAAATAAATAAATAAATAAATAAATAAATAAATAAATAAATAAATAAATAAATAAATAAATACATAAATACATAAATACATAAATACATAAATACATAAATACATAAATACATAAATACATAAATAAATAAATACAGCAAGGCAGTATCTTTTTGTAGTGGAGCAACAAATTATATTGTAAGTATTGGGACAGCATAATGTACTGTGTGAATTATCAAATGATGGTTTATAAGAATCATGTAAAAAATTTCCCGAATACTCAATTATAATCCTTAATGAAAAGTCAATAGATGATGGAATAGTCTTCTGATCGTCATATTCAATGCCCCCCACTGCAAAAACTTGGTTATAAGAATCATGTAAAAATGTTCCTGAATATTCAATTATAATCCTTAATGAAAAGTCCATAGATGATGGAATAGTCTTGAGATCGTCATATTCAATGCCCCCCACTGCAAAAACTGTGATGCTACAGGACAAATAAATAGAAACCTTTTTTCAAGAATGGTATCATTTCAAACGAAACAGACTATTAATAGAAGAGAGGGTTTGGTTAGATAATTGGTCATTTGCATTCTAGGATATTTCTCTTCTAGGAGGTCTAAACAATACCCTTTTTAATATACTCCTTGCCTTTTAAAGAGCTGTAAACAATGGATAACCCAAATAAATAGAAGCATAAGCCTATAGACCAGGGGTGGGTTCCTCCCGGTTTGGACCGGTTCTCCCGAACCGGTAGCGGCCCGCTGGTGACATCACGATGATGTAACCGAACCGGATCGGTTGGTGCCGGTCCGTGGGGGCCGCCATCTTTTTTTTGAAATTTTTTTAATTTATTTTTTATTTTATTTTTTGAATTATTTTTTTTCCTTCTGAGTATGCGCAGAAGCCGACTTCTGGCACTGTGCATGCGGTCACCATCTTTTTTCGGCTTTGGTTTTTTTTCCGGATTTTTTGTTATTGTGCATGGCGTGCGGCACAGGAGGGAGCGAACCAGCAGCGAAATAAGTTGGAACCCACCCCTGCCACAATTGTGACCAACATTGAGTCATTAAGCAAAGCAGTTGCTAAGTGAAACTGCAGTTATGATTTTACTTCAGATTTCCTTTGCTTTATAATTATAAATACAAGGGTTGGTTCCAAACTTATATTTTCATCAGTGTCATAACTGCAAACAGCCACTAGGAAGTGTTTAAACTAAGATTACTTGTATATCTTAAATCTTCCCCCTATTCAGAGGTAGGTTCCTCCCGGTTTGGACTGGTTCGCCCGAACCGGTAGCGACCCGCTGGTGACATCACAGTGACATCACGGATCCGGTTCGGTCAGTGCCGGTCCATGGGCACCGCCATCTCTTTTTTTATTTTATTTTTTGATTTATTTATTTTTTGGAATTTTTGCCGGGTTTTTTTTTCTTCTGCACATGCGCAGAAGCCGAGTTTCCAGCACTGAGCATGCGTCGCCATCTTATTTTTGGCTGCTTTATTTATTTATTTATTTTTATTTTTCGGAACTGTGCATGTGTGCGCGTGAAGCGCGTGCACGCCCACAAAGCATGCCCACGCAGCGCAGGAGGAAGCGAACCGGCAGCGAGGTAAGTTAGAACTCACCCCTGCCCCTATTAACATTCATAAATCTCTTAGGATTACTAGATCGGAGGTGGGGGACGGGGGTACTTTATTTCATGTTGTACTTAGCCTTTCAAAGGCCAGTGTTGATTTTCTTATGCTCTTGATTTTTGTAGGACATAAGCTTTCCCCAAGAACATTTTTGTTTCTCCGCTGCCCTTCTCTTAATATTTCCCTGCCTCATTGCATTCTATATCTTGTCTCCAACCACCTGTATCATTACTGTTTCTACTGAGCATACCAAGGTCAGCAATTGGTGCATCCCAATTTTTTTATGAATTTCAACAATTTCCCCAAATATATGGTACTACATATACACTGAGCCAGTGAAGGAGGACACAAACAATAAGAAAGAAGAACAAGTATTTTTGAGGGGGAGAGGGGGAAGACATACAGTTTAATTTTCTTGACATCCACAACAAAAATGATAGTGCAAAATTGCAAAAAAAAAAAAAAAAAAAAAAGGCCTACATGTATGCAAAAGTACTTTTTCCAGCATCAGAAACACGGGAGGGGTTTAGTGGCAGGAGTGTACTAGAGCCTACAGAAGAAGAAGAAATCTTCACTGTATTACTGATCACTGCATAAGTGGGGAGTACTAATCAACTAGAGCTTATTAGCTTGCAATTAGCACTTACTAGCACGGCAAAAGCTGCTCAGGAAAAAAAATACTTGCAGATACTCCAAAGAATAGACAATATTTGATTTTAAGGCTATGCCTTCTGGATGGAGGGCATCGGGTTAAAAAGGAGGACATGTCCTCCTTTTGCTGGATATCTGGTAATCTTAGCCAAATAGACTTAGCACTGCTTTTAAAAGCAAAATAAACTTCAACTATATTCAGAAAGCAGGAAGAAACTACTCTTCTAGACCTGCCCATGTATATTACATACTGTACATGCATTCTACTTTGTAATACCAAATTTCCACTACAGTCTTCTAATATCTGATATGTAGAACATCCATATACCAACCATTTGCCAGGTCCTGTACTGCATTTTTCAGAATTTAGTCACAGTTCCAGTTCTTGCCTTTTATAGACAGCTTATTTTTATGACATATATTAATTCCAGCAGCCGAATTGTAAATTTAACCTTACCTTAGTGAAACGGAATAGATACCATTATGTTTGTTCCTTAAACAGCAGAGTATTCATGGACTTTCCAAATGATCATAGCAACAACAACAAAGTGTCTGCATAGTGCTATTACAAGTGCAATACAATATAAATATCTTAGTCATACCTAAGGAGGAAGCTTTTGCTCAGGTTTCTTTTTCAAAAAGGATATTCCTCTGATGATCCAGCTGTTTCCCAGATGTCTAATCTCCCCAACCTATTTGGGCAGGAAAGTCAGCAGTTCCTGTAGCAACTTCCAGGATAGAATGCTTCAGGATGTCATGATTCAAAACAAAAATTCCAAAAAGGAGATTCTGCTCTCTTTAAAACAAAAAGCTAAAGAATTGTGTGCAATTCACCAGGGGCGAGAAGAGGACAATCTAAAAGAACTCTATTAGAAGGATGAACAGAAAGACCCATGAAAATACTTAATTTTAAAACCTAAGTACCACTATAGCTCAAGGTGCTTTGACCAGTTATTTGAACTATAAGAAGCCTATGACATTTGTTTGTTTGTTTGTTTGTTTGTTTGTTTGTTTGTTTGTTTGTTTGTTTGTTTAATGTATCATATTTAAAAACTGCCCATCTTCCTCATGGATGGGACATTTACATGGACATTCTGTATTAAGTTTATCTTACTTATCTTAGTTCTGTTTTTTTTTTTTAAAAATCTCAAAACACCAGCATATCTTCATGCAATGATTGGTTTCAGATATTGTATTGGGGGACTTGTTTATTGTAGTTGTGTGCATTCTCTGAGTGTCAAAAAGTCTTCTCTAGCTTAGTGATTCCCAGATGTCCCAAGTCAGCAAACCCCCCTCCCAATATTTTCCACCATTTTGCTGATGGGAAATTTGGGGGACTGTATTCCCGATATGCTGTATCTAGAAGATCATAAACTGGGATAATTGCCACAAAACCTTTATTAATGGCAACTACTTTTGCCTATATTTGGGGAAACTGGATTGTTTTTAATCTTAACTTAGGGCCTGAACATACCTAATTTAGCTATCATCATTTAGAATCACAATTGGTGATTACATTTGGCATGCTACAAGAGTGTCTTTTTTATGCTGCATCTTCTAAACCCCTTGATTACAGAAACACAATAGCCATGCTGTTAAGTTGTGGGCGCGAGAGAAGAGGCGGAATGCAGGAAGAGTTTTCAGCACTTTTATTCTTAGGCGCGATCAGCAAGACAAGGGCCGACAGGCTGCCGGAGCTCTCTTTTTAAAGAGCTTTGTCAGCCTAGCCGGCCACTGACAGTGGTTTATTTTTCCTGCCGCTAGATTAGCCAATCCGCAGCGGGTATGCAAATAGAGCTCCGTACATCAGTACGTAACACCCCTCTCCTCCTAGATAGTACTTAACCAATCCAGGCGGGATTACTCTACCTAATCACGCAAGTAGGCGGGGCGTTTAAGAGCGCAACAGAACCTGCGCGGTTCACTTGTTCCAGCGACGGCGGACTGAACAGTCAGGCCTGCTGCCGCTCCTGAGTCCTCGAATGGAACCTCCTCGAACACTCCCATGGGCGTGGAGGATTCCGCTCCGGCCTCTCCTTCTATGGCTCCTGGATCGCCTCGTGGCCCGCCCGCTTCTCCAGATAAGTACTCACGCGCCTCCCTCAGGCTTGAGTCTAGGTTTATGGTGTCCTCTGGAGTCAGGGCTGGTTTTTTTATGGTATTGGTTTCCGAGTGCCGGTTTGTATGCTCCTCGGGGTGGAGTATTGCTCTGTTCCTGTACAGTGTCTGTGTCTGGTTGGACCCTGGGATTTTCTGGCTGCCTTAACCATGACTCCCCCAGCCTATTTCTAAGTTGGTCGATGTAACTTTGCCACACCCGTCCATCCTTGAGTTCCACTTGGTACGATTTTGGGCCCGTTAGCGCTACTACCTGAGCTCGCACCCAAGTGGGATATCCTTTGTAATTACGGGCAAATACTAGATCTCCCTTCTCGAATACCCTGGTCTGCCTGGTTGAGTCCGCCTGGGTTTCTGGGTGGTACTGTGGGTGCAACCGATCTCGCCATGACCTTAGATTCCATCCCATTAATAATTCTGCTGGACTCCTATTAGTGGTTGCACTGGGGGTAATATGTTGGGCTAGGAGGAATTTATCTATTTTTTCTTGCCAGTCCCCAGGGCCCATCCTGGTTAGGGTTTCTTTGGTCAGTCGCACCATTCTTTCCACTTGACCATTTGCCACTGGATTGAATGGGGTGACCAATGCGTGCCTAATTCCTTGTTCGGCCAGGAATGACTCCACAGCCTTGGCTGTCAATTGGGGCCCGTTGTCGGAGACTAGGACGTCCGCTAACCCATGGGTAGCAAAGATTTTCCATAGGGCTCTGATGGTTGTCTCTGTGGTCAGGCTATGCATGGTGACTACCTCTAGCCATTTGGAATAGGCGTCTACCACAATTAAGAAGGTTTGTCCCCCCCCATTGGCCCTGCAAAGTCAATATGGATTCTCGATCATGGTCCCTTAGGCACTTCCCACTCCCTGATCGGTGCCCGCAGTGGAGCTGGCCGGGTTTCCTGGCACGGAGTGCAGGTGGCCACCCACTCTGTAATGTCCCTATCTAAGTTTGGCCACCATAGGTAATTTCGAGACAATGCCTTCATCCTTACAATCCCGGGGTGGCCCACGTGTAATGTTTCCAGGACTTGTTTCCTCAATACTTGTGGAACAATCACTCTTTCCCCCCATAACAGGCATCCCTTTAGGGTTGATAATTCAGATTGTCTATTCTGGAATGGTTTGAATTCTTCTTCTAGTTTCTCTTGCAGCTACCCCCTCAATACCCAGTTTAAAACCCTGGACAAAGTTTTATCTTTCTTCATGTATTCTGCTATCTCATTTGATGTGACTGGGCTGGTAGTTCCAATGTCCAAGAGTAATACTTGTGTGATGGGGGCCGGATCCATGACAGGCTCTGGCCGGGGGCACCTGCTGAGTGCATCAGCATTGGCGATACTTTTCCCCCGGCCGGTGCACTAACCTGTATTTGTACCCCATCAGGAATAGTAACCACCTCGCCATTCTTTTTTTTTTTAAGTTTTTTATTAATAGTACAATTAAAAACATTGGACGTGGTGAAACTTTCTTGGTTTAAACAATTCCATTCAGTATAACCTTACAGGAAATCATTTTTTCCCCTATATAACATTGTAAACATTATGTACAATTTTATATATTGTAACTATACATATTCCAGTCCTATCTTTCACAAAATACTAGCATATAAATTCCTAACTTTTCAACTTATCCCTTGTCACTTATCCCAGCATTCCTTCTCGATTCTAACCATTTATACAATTCATTCCACATTTCATAATAATCTGTTTCATTCTTCTCCTTTAGCTCTAACGTCAACCTATCCATTTCGGCACAGGATAATATCTTAATTATTACTTCTTCTTCTGAAGGTATCTCTTTATCTTTCCATTTCTGAGCAAAGGCTAATCTTGCTGCTGTTAACATGTGTAGTAGTAAGTATAGGGTTCCTTTGTTAAATTTGTCCTTGGTAATGCCTAATAAAAAAATCT
>QLTV01001993.1:593304-634750 GCA_003457575.1 Thermophis baileyi
TTGGATTTTATCTAATTCTGTATGCTCTAATTTTATTCCCCATTCTTTCTTGTCTTTCATATACCTCGATTGTATTTGGAGGTATGCCCACCATTCAAGTTCTATGCCTTCTTCTAGTAGCTTTTTCCTCGATTTCAATTCACCTCCTTCATCTAAAATGTCCTTGTATGTAACTGCCCTTCCTGATTTCCTAAAATTTGGGTGCGTGAATATCTCCAGTGTAGATAACCAATTAGGAATTTCCCTATAGTTGCTTTTTTTAATTCTAACCCAAACGTTATAAAGTTTACATTTGATCTCCTAATAATCATCAATATAAATATGCTCCACCAAGTAAACAAGAAAAAGATTTCTCACCCTCTCAGTACATTTAATCTCTTAATTTTCTTTGTCTTTTTTTTCTTTTTTCTTTCCCAGTCCTATCACGCAGCAAGATTTTATTCGACTATTTGCTAAATTCTATGAACCCTCAGTATTGAGCCTCGATTGTCCTTCTTTTTTAGAACAGTTTTTCTTTGCTTTAATTTATTTTTTTGTCTATTTTCTTCTTAGCCAGTAGATGTCTCCCTTCTCCCTCTCAGGACTATTCAGCCTTTTGATCTTATTCAAGTTTCCGGCTTTCTCTGTTCCATCAACACTTGGCCATCTTCCCTAGTAGCCTATGCAACGGTTCAGCAATGGTAGCCTTCTGTTTTAAAAAATACTATAAAAGTTTAACAGTCCTAGGAAAGCCTGAAGTTCCATTTTGTTCTTTGGGGTTGGGGCGTCCTTAATAGCTTTGATTTTACTGTTCATGGGGTGGATTCCTGAACCATCAATTAAGTACCCAAAGAATTCGACTTGCTTTACGCCAATTTGCCATTTTTCTTTTTTAACTTTAAGACCCTTCCTTTGGAACCTTCCCAATGTCTCTTTCAATCAGTCGATCAGTTATTCTTTGTTCTCCCTGGACATGAGGACATCATCAAAATAGGATACCACCCCTGGAATCCCCTGTAGGAGGTGCTCCATCATACTCTGGAACAGTCCCGGGGCCTCGCTTACCCCAAATTGTAAACAGTTGAATTTAAAGGCCCCACGGTGTGTCACAATGGCTTGTGCTTCCGCGGTAGTGGCATCTACTGGCAGTTGCTGGTATGCTTGTGCTAAGTCTAGTTTAGCAAATATTTTTCCATTCCCCAGTGAATGCAGCAGATGTTGCACAACTGGCACCGGGTATGCACTCTGTTGCAATGCCTTATTTAATGTGCATTTAAAATCTGTGCAGATGCGGATCGACCCATCTGGTTTAATTGGGATGACTATTGGGGTCTCCTATGTGGCATGGTCAACCGGCTCCAGCACCCCTTGAGCAATTAGTTTGTCTAATTGCTCATCTACCTTGGGTCAGAGAGCAAACGGAACCCTTCTGGGTTTCAGCCGGATCAGGGTAACACTAGGGTCTAGGTTAAAAGATATAGGTTTTCCTGTATACTTGCCTAGGCTCCCATCAAAGATGTTTCCAAATTCTGCAAGTAGTTTATCGAGTTTGTTTCCGCTGATTATTTTGTGGATGCCGGTCACCCCTAATCCCAGGGGTTTGAACCACTCAATGCCCAGCAGGGTGGGCCTGTCATTTCTGACGATGGTCAGTGGCAGTAGACCACAGAATTCATTGAAGGTGACTTTTACTGATGCTTTTCCCAGCACGGGAATTTTGTTTCCTTGGAAATCTTTTAAGGTGATGTTCTGCGGTTTGAGTTGCTTTTTTTCTATTGTCGGAATAAGGTTCTTCAGTGTCTGCCATGATATTATGGTGAAGAAAGATCCGGTGTCCAGTTCCATCCTGCAAGGGGTTCCTTCTATGTGAATTGTAATATGGTATTTCTCGGCGTCACATGCGTCGGAGTGTCCCACGGTCATTTGATTTATTCCCCTTGCTTCTTGGTAGGGTTCCTCCCGGTGTTTGTTCCTCTGGAACCCTGGTTTTGGTCGCCCTTGCCTTCCTGTCCCTGCCAGAGGTTTGGGATGGTAGGGAGTGGGTTGGCTAGCTCTGCAGGCTTCAGCTATGTGGCCCTTTCTCTGGCACCTGCGGCAGATTGCCTCTTTAAAATGGCAGGTCGTCCTAGCATGAAATCCCATGCATCCTGCACAACGGGATTGTCTAAGGTCATTTTCCTTAGGGCTTACCCTTCTTTCCGTGTGGAGGCAGTGTACGGTTTCTTCTTCCTCCCATTCCTCATCGTATTCAGGGACCTCCGTTGACCAGTCCGGTTCCCTTCAGGTGCAATGTACTCCACTTGCCTTTTGAATGTTGGTGGCGGAGTTATCCAACGATTCAGCTGCGTGGGCCTCTTCGACCATGTCCTTAAATGTAACTCCCCTATGGATTAGCAGTTTCTTTTGCAGGGTCAGATCCCTCATTCCCAGAATGATTCGATCCTTCATCATTTCCTCTGGATTGATAAATTCGCATTTGGTTGCGATTTCTCGCAGTTTTGCCATAAATTCATTGATTGTCTCCCCATCTTTTTGTCGTCAGTGGTAAAATTCATTTTGACTCACCATTGGGGTGGCAGCGGGAGCGTAGTGGTCCTTTAGGATGTTCTGTAGGGTCGACCATGCGATCGCTTCGATGTCCGTGGGTGCTGCAAGGGTCTGTGCCATCCTATAGATCTTTGGACCGCAGTAGGTGAGGAAAGGGGCTCTTTTCTGATTGTCTGGAAGGTCTTGATAGTTGTTGGCTTCTAAGAACATGCGGAATTGACTCATGTATGTGTGCCATTCCTCCATCTGTGGATCGAATAAGGCTGGTGCGGGCGAGGTTTGGTTGGTCATCCTTAATTTGGCCGGAACAGGGTCGGTCCTATGATAAGATGGCTGCGGATGCCATGAGGTGATGATCAGTTCCTTTGTCCTCTTCAAATCCCACCTTCGTCGCCAGTGTTAAGAGAAGAGGCGGAACGCAGGAAGAGTTTTCAGAACTCTTATTCTTAGGCGCGATCAGCAAGACAAGGGCCGACAGGTTGCCGGAGCTCTCTTTTTAAAGAGCTCCGTCAGCCTAGCCGGCCACTGACAGTGGTTTATTTTTCCTGCCACTAGATTAGCCAATCAGTGGCGGGTATGCAAATAGAGCGCCATACGTCAGTACGTAACAATGCCTTTCTCTGATTAACTTAGTAAATACTGGTATCTATTATAGCAACTCCAATTTTTATTGTTATTTCACTGTGTGTTTGTTGTTTGTCCTAGCATGTGAATCTACTCATGACGGGATTGTCAATTGAAGGCTATTTTTTTTCAGATCATATACTGTATCTTTTACTCTATCTTCTTCCTTGTTCATAACAGCACACTGAAGAAATCATTCTGGTCCTGATTTTAATGTTAGTTCTGTCTTTGCTTTCAGAGATTTATTGCATATACACAATTAACCCTTCCTTATTTCAGAGTAATTCAATTGGAACAACATCCCATGGGTTCCATAGTGCGTACCCTCATAATAACGAATGACATGTTTTCAAAAGTCATATAAAATAGATGGACATGAAATAAACCTCTTATAACTCTTTGCATGCCATTCCAGCAGCATGGAGGCACTTCTACATAGGTTTATTCTATTTTGTAGAGGTACTCGTACGACTCAGTAAGAATGATTAGATAAGGGATTATTAAATCTGAGCTGATCAGATTAACAAATGCATGAGAGAAACCTACACACTGGACCAGCTCTTTGTGATCATGGATTCTGCATTGTCCTTGTCCACAAAAAGTGGCTCCTACTACAAGCCTATAATTAATGGGGGGGGAGCTTCATCCTTAACATGAAAAAAAATACAATTTATTCTTTCAGACACCACTTCAATGTCTTCCATTGTAGCACTACATGGAGCAATTCCAGCAGATATCAAACCTCTACTAGCCAGGAAATGTAATGATGGGTGAAATATCATCACAGGAGTTGGTTGATGTTCACCTATTCCACGCGGCTGATAGATACAAAAAGGAGGAGAGGAAATCCTTGACAAACCATTAACAAAGATTAAAAGATGTGTACCTTGCTCTTTTTAATGCATGTTTGTAGCTACAGCAGAAGCAATGATATGGTTTAGTGGTTTAGGACAAGTCTAGAGAAGAAATAGTTATTATTACGGATTTATTTAATTCAAAGGGAAGTATGACTATCAATCTAATGTATACGTATTATCATTTAATGGGTATTAATTATGCCTTTGTAAGCTTGAAAACCTCTGCTGCTTTTTACCATTAAGAACTTCAAACTGGAAATAACACTTAGCCATCCATTATATGCTTTTTAAGTGATCTGAGGATATGAATTTCCTCTAGGGCAAGAAGACCTAGCAAGCAATAATTATTGCACAATTGTATGGAATACAAAATCACAGTACTGATTGTGTGTGTGTGCGCGCATGCATTGTGTGTAAGATAAATATACCATTTCATATGTATTTCCACACCTGAAATGCATATAGAAGAAAAGAAACCCAACCAGTCTTTCAATATATGAATATATCATTCAGGATAGAGTCTTACTCCCTCTATTTTAAGATTAAGCTCATTCAATTTATTTGAATTTATTTCCCAGATAGTGATATGTATCATCATATAGGTAATTTATTGATTAGTGAGTTGACCATTAGGATTGTATTATAGTCCATTTTCTTATCGTTGATACAAAAGTATCAGATTCATACAGAGACGAAACCATTTTTAGCTCCATAGTGAAACATCTTCATAACTTTTACAAAGAGGAGAGATGGTTTGATCAGCCAAGCTCCTTCTGTTAACAGTTTTTTTTCCTAAGGGCCAAATTCTACCAAAAAGTTTTGAAGATAATTTAAAAAAATCTTCATACTATGTCTTTGAGTATTTGTACATATGAAAAACACTGTTTGTTATTAGACAGCCAGATAGATAGATAGATAGATAGATAGATAGATAGATAGATAGATAGATAGATAGATAGATAGATAGATAGATAGATAGATAGATAGATAGATAGATAGATGATAGATCGATCGATCGATCGATAGATAGATAGATAGATAGATAGATAGATAGATAGATAGATAGATAGGAGGAACTCTTTGCAGCTTTTTTTTTTTTAATTCAGCATATGAACCCTATTCTCCCTCAATTTCCAATTCTCTTTTTGCTAATAGAAGCCTTCTGGTGATATGAGTAAAATGGGGTGGGGGGTGGGGGAGAGGTTTGTTGTTGTTTTTAGCTTGAAGTAATTATTTAAAAATGGGCCACCTTTTAATCCTATTCAGCAATAGAAGCCGGAGCAACCAGGTAGGAAAGGTATTTCTCCAGCCTCCTTGGAATATCACCAAGTGTTTGGCTTCCTTCCTGGCCAGGAATTGGGCAAGGTGAGACTGTATTAACACAGGGTCATTTCTCTGCAGATTTCCTTCTTGTTACAACCCTGCTGTATGCCACGTTGTTAACAGTAATAACTGCCTTGCTAACAGGGTTGCCTTCCTACTATCAGTAAATAATTACACCAAAATCCTCACTCCCTTCAGTGATGTTCTTTGCCAGCCCTTTGCTCTTTGAAAGGAGTCATTTTAGGATCACCACTAAGAACATGCCATTGTACTATCAGCCAATTTAACATACAGCTGGCCATAAATATGACACACAGTTCTGCTGGATTTCCCAAAGAGATTACAGGGCATTTAATCCTGTCTAAATCAAACATACTGAATGCAAATTTGATGCCAATTTCCTCCCAGGCATTGGTCAGGAGATGTAGATGTGGGCAGCACCAGCAACTTAAATCCTGTGTGCTCAGATCATTGCCCCCTCATCTAAAGTACTCCAAATCAATCTTTCTTCCTCCTCCCCCATGGAATAGCTCTGTAAACCATTCCCAACAAACAATGCATGCCACAGATGATGATGTCTTCTAGCCTTAAGGGTCCAATAACCTGATGGCACCTTACCTGTTGACTGCATGCTCTCTTGGATCGCCTCGACTTCAGACAGGTCCATGCAAACACCTTGGCCATGCATGAGTGTGTGCAAGGGCTTTTCCATTCCCCGTGGTGGGTAACACCGCAGCCCTGAACCGCAGCGAGATGTGTATACCCCACAGAGCATCCCTTTTGTTAAGGCACACGTGGCACAACATCCACAGCCTGGTTCCTGCACCAGCTCCTCACATCCAGAGGGTGTCCTGCAGCGTGCCAGCTTCTCCTCAGAGCATGGAGGGCACTGGATAGCCTCAAGGCTCACAGAAAAGCCCACCTGGGCTAGAAGCAGCAGGGCAATAGACACCCCATGGGAGGGCATGGTAGGCAGGCTACGGTCCTGGAGAGTGAAGGGCCAAGAAGCAAAGGCTGCAAAGAATAATCTTGCTGCCAGAGCAGACTGCCTGATCTCCAGCGAGGGGGACTCTGTACTGAAGGGGGGAGAAGCTCATTCTTTGGACTTTATACCACTCTCTGGCCACACCTCCCTGCTCTAGGGAGAAGCAGAGAAGGAACAGCACAGCAGCCACATAACTGAGGCAGCTTGCCCCAGAGCCGAGAAAAGACCTTATTTGCCCTGAGGAAGGAAGCACAAAGAGCCTGCCGCAGCTGCAAAGACTGAAACCTGTGCTAGGAATGGAAAACAGCAACAGGAGCAGCAGCCCTCCCACCATGCTTCCCCTGTTGCTTTAGTAAGTTATGAGTGAGGGCACTTCCCCAATAGGTTTCTCACAAACTCTTTTGTTACATTGCAGCATGTGGTATAAAAAGCACAACTCATCCAGTGCTCTGCTTCTCGGCCAACCCGCCAAGGTGAGGTCATCCTCTGTTCCCTTCAGCAATAGAAAGCTGAGATACACTGCCTTTGACTTTGGAAGCTCCAGCTTAATGACTGCGCTGCATGATTCATGAATTGTCTAAAGTTCTGTTTCACAAACTTAGGAGGATGTCCATTACCTGCTTTAATAGCGAATGCATTTCTTTCATGGTTCTCTAGAAACAAGGGAAAGTAGATACACACCCTTTTGCATTTCCTTGCTTGAGCAGAAAGTCACACCCCAAAATGTGAGGTTTTGGAATATGCTCAAAAATGTGTCTGGAACTTCTCCACATTCCTTGGAGAAAGATGCACAGGTTCCCTCTACTGTATAGGCATTCCAAGAGAGGGAGGAGGGGATAGACAGCTCTAGCATGTGTATGCCACATTGCCACAATATCTAAAGATACCTAGGATGGACGCTAAAGAAATATTTACTTTGGTTTGTCTTTCACCTCACAGGCTGAGAACTAGTGGAGAAAATAGATTAGATAAATAGCACTCTCAGAAGTGCTTCCATTATTATTTTTTTGTAAGCCCAAGAACATCATTGCCTACAATTGTAGTCAGTCTTTATCAAGTATGTCCCTTCCATTGACTGTATTGGCTGAAAATTTTGGAAATGGTTATTGTATCACCTCTGAAGGGTATCAGATTAGGGAAAGTAGGATTATCACCTGATCATTTTTGGACTGAGTTCAGATATCATGTTAAGCAATGTGATGTCTGTTTAACTAGTGTTTAGTAATTAAATCACATTTATACAACTCATTTAGCAATACCAATTACCTGCAGACCAGAGGTGGGTTCCTACCGGTTCAGACCAGCTCGCCCGAACTGGTAGCAACCCGCTGGTGATGTCACGGAGCCAGTTCGGTCAGTGCCGGTCCATTGATGCCGCCATCTTTTTTTTTTTTTTTGGAATTTTTTTTTATTTTTCTTCTGTGCATGCGCAGAAGCTTAGTTGCCGGCACTGCACATGTGCCGCAATCTTGCTTTTGGCTTTTCTGGGGGGGAATTTTTTTGGAATTTTTGGCACTACGCATGCGCACACACGCACCCACAAGGCGCGGCCATGCGGCGCAGGAGGAAGCGAACCGGTGGCGAGGTAAGTTAGAATCCACCCCTGCTGCAGACATCTACTTTACCCTGCCTAGTGACTTGCCCCACCTCAATTCTTGCTTTTTTTTTTAATGAGACACTAGGATGCTGCAAATACTAGATACCAGTATTGTTTATTTCCATGAATGTCTCTGGTTCTAAATAGCCCCCATAATCTAGTTTAGAGGTGGTTTCAAATCAGTTCTTCATTAGAAAGTAAGCCAACTTCCTGATGAAAACTAGAGCATCCTGCAACGGGATAGGAAAGGCAATGCTGAAATTGTTGGAAGGAAGCATTTTCTTCATGTGTCCCCACTGTAGCACAACTGTGTGATGATCTGGCTTGTTTTGTAGCAGATTAAAACTCCCCATGGAGACCATTCAAACCAGTAGTGATATTCACTTACCTTCGCTACCGGTTCAGACATGGGAGAACGCGCTTGCCAGAACCTTCTGCGCATGCGCACAGCGTCCGTGATGACATCCGGGCAAGTGGGCAGAGCCCACCACCACCGCCACTACCGGCTCACCCGAACTAGTGTGAACCGGTAGAATACCACCACTAGTTCAACACACACACCCCAAGTAGCTTGCTTAAAAGATTGCCTGCAGCATGCTCTTAAAATTCCAGATGTCATCAGCCCCCAAAGTTGGATATCTTTGCATTAAGCCATAAATCACAGCTTACAACCCATAAAAGCTGGTTCATACATCATGTTAAGTCACAAACAAGCAATCATATTGTGACTTAGTATGACTCACGAACTCAGTCCTTTTCTGCTTGAAATTATGGGAAGAGAAGCTTGAAACCTGGGAACACCACTCAAGACTATTGTTATCCTGCAAAGTTTTAAAGGTATAATTAGGCTTTTAGAGAATAAAAAAAATATTTCCTATTAATAAAATACACACCTGAACATTCTCTGTGTCCTGGGTATTATAGATCTTTCTGGGTTGATTTTGGTTACCTGGTACCATAAAGCCACCCTGAATATCTTCAAGAGCATCCTTATAATTAGTTCTTGGCCAGCTCCAGGAGTTGGTTTTGGCACTAAAAATAAATTCCAGAATAAAGCTCTGTGAAACTTCATAATATTTTTGTTCAGGACAGCAAGATGAAAAGGAGGACACAACTTCATTCTTCACTATAAAATATTGTGTGAAGTGGGGGAGAAGGAATGTCATTAATTATATAGCTTGCTGAACAATCCTCTTGAAATTTCTTTTCCTGCCTGTGCTAAAGGGGCAGGACTGAGCCCTATCCTTTCACTCTTCCTCTTTCTTTTCTTTTTTAGCATTAGAGGTTTTGCCTTTTTCCAGAGTCTCCAGAGTGATATAAATATATTTGACATTCAGAAGTTTGCATCTTTATATTTCATCTCAACTGGCATCTTTCCTAGTTTACACCTATCACATTCTGGAGACAAAAATCCAGATTGCCACTAAAAGGCAGTGAGAAATACAAATATTTTTATTCTTTGCCACCATCTAATGTTTTCTGGGTTTTTGCAGCCTGCATGTGTTAGCTCTAGTCTAGTTCTACCAAGATACATTTACTGTAAACATGATAATCTAGTCCTATCCTCCACTCAATTAGGAAACCCTATATCATTTCAGACGAATACTTGTCCAATCTCTTCTTAAAAACCTCCAGTGTTGGAGCACCCACAATTTCTAGAGGCAAGTCATTCCACTGATTTCTTATTATCAAGAAATTTCTCCTCAGTTGTAGGTAAGTTATCTCTTTTATTAGTCTCCATCCATTGCTTCTTGTTCTGCCTTCAGGTGCTTTGATTGATCCCCTCTTCTTTGTGGCAGCCCCTTAGATATTGTAACACTACTATCATTTCACCCCTAGTCCTTCTTTTCATTAAACTAGACATATCCTATTCCTGCAACCAGTCTTTGTATGTTTTAACCTCTAGTCCCCTAATCATCTTTGTTATTCTTCTCTGCACTCTTTCTAGAATCTCAACATCTTTTTTATATTATGGTGATCAAAACTGGATACAATATTTCAAGTGTGGTTTTACCAAAGCATTGTAAAGTGGTATTAACACTTCATGTGATCTTGATTATATCCCTCTGTTAATGCAGCCTAGGAATGTGATGGGTTTTTTGGCAGCTGCAGCACACTGCTGGCTCATTTAAGTGATTGTCCACTAAGACTCCAAGATCCCTCTTGCAGGTACTACTATTACTGCTATAACAGATACCATCTATTCTATATCTGTGCACTTGTTTTTTCTTGCCTAAATGTAGAACTTTACTTTTCTCACCACTGAATTTCATTTTGTTAGATAGGGCCCAATGTTCAAGTCTGTCAAGATCTTTCTGTATCTTGACCCTATCTTCTGGAGTATTGACTATTCCTGCCAGATGGGTGTCAATCTGCAAATTTGATGAGTTCCCCTTCTATCGCCTCATCTAAATCATGAATATATTGAAGAATACTGGGCCTAAGACAGACCTTTGCGTACCCCACTGCATACTACCCTCCATGTAGGTGTAGTTCCATTAAGGACTACATGTTCAGTGTGGTTGATCAGCCACGAGTCCATCTGATGATGATGCTGTCTAACTCACATTTTTCTATCTTGTCAAGTAGTAGGTTGTGGCTACTTTATCAAATGCATTACTGTAGTCCAAGTAAATTATACCACAGCGTTTTGCTGGTCCACTAATTTTGTCACTTTGTCAAAGATATGCAATAAGATTATTGTCAAATCTTCAAATAAAAATGCATGTTTGTTTGAAATGAATGGTGGTGTACCACCCAGAGTCACCTTCAGTAAGATGGGTGGCTATATAAATTTGATCAATCAATCAATCAATCAATCATTATCATTCAAAAGGGATTAGGTCCTACCAAATACCTATACTTCCATCCATAAATGAAAACTATTCTAAACCAAAATATAAGAAAGTCCACTTATGGTCACATGAGTAATGGTAGTCCGGATTTTAAAGATTTTTAAGATTTTTAAAGATTTTAATGAGCCGAGGTGGCGCAGTGGTTAGAGTGCAGCACTGCAGGCTACTTCAGCTGACTGCTAGCTGCAGTTCGGCGGTTCAAATCTCACCGGCTCAAGGTTGACTCAGCCTTCCATCCTTCTGAGGTGGGTAAAATGAGGACCCAGATTGTTGGGGGCAATATGCTAACTCTGTAAACTGCTTAGAGAGGGCTGTAAAGCACTATGAAGCGGTATATAAGTCTAACTGCTATTGCTAAATACTTCAGAACTGGAGGGACAATCAATAATAGCAATGTAGGAGGATTAAAGATGGTCCACATAGTTTCTATGCCATTTCTTTCTTTACGGCTTATTTTGTGTGAACTAGCCAAACTGACACAAAAACCCAGCTATAGTTTTAGTTGTTCGTGAATTTTTCATGGGTCTCACATTGATCAGAATTTTATTTGCACCATAACTATTTTTCATTTACTTCAAACTTATTTATGACCCATAAAGTTTAAAGCCAGTTCTCACATGTGGCCAAATCTTGGATTGCTTTGCTGTTGCTTCAGACTTGGGGCATGGGCTATGGGAGAGACATAGGATTACCTGAACAATCACAGTCACCTATCACAGGCTTTTGCTTGGAGAACTATTTCACCAAATCAATTTGGTAATTCTGCACTACATGATCACTCTGTTAACATGGTGCAATCGCACATATGAGCTGAGTATATAGATTATAGAATGATTCCCAAGTGAATGGAATGGAATATTAAAAAAAAGAGCATAAATGGAGTTGGGGAGATATTTTGGGATCTTTGCTTATGTTTGTACTCTTGTGGGATTTCTCAAAGATTGGTGCAAAATACACCAATGGTACAGAATAGCCAAGTCCCCCACAACTATCCTACCTGTCCTACCTGTCAATGACTACTTCAGCTTCAACCACTACAATACACGAGCACACAATAGATACAAACTTATGGTAAACCGCTCCAAGCTCGATTGCAGAAAATACGACTTCAGTAACAGAATGATCAATGCCTGGAATGCACTACCTGAATCTGGGGTTTCTTCCCCAAACCCCCAAAACTTTAACCTTAGACTGTCTACTGTCAACCTCACCCCATTCCTAAGAGGTCTGTAAGGGGCGTGCATAAGCGCACCAGCGTGCCTACCGTCCCTGTCCTAATGTTCCCTTTTATTTGTACCCATTTCATGTATTCATAATTATGTCTTTATAGCTGTTATCTAATACATGCCTGACGAAATAAATAAATAAAATAAAATAAAATAAATAAATAAACAAAAATAGGTATTACCCAACTCTATTATGTTACAGAAGCCCATCAAATATGTGTTTGGGACCATAGCCCAGAGTCTTCCTAAGGGCAATCCAAGGGCATCTTTGGGATGTGTCTGAAACACTCAAGTCCACAAATGTCTCAAACTCAGCCTCTGAGAGGGCTAGACACCCACTGTAAAAGAATTTGATGGACTTGTCCACAGAATAGGGTTGCCTCTGGTTCTCATCCTGTTTCAGAGAGGCTCGCAGAGTGAGAGAGATTAAGAGAGATCAGAATGTAGTTTGCCTGCTTTGGACACGGTATGATAAGCCAGTATGTAACTCTATTTCTTGAGATTAAAAAGATGAAGATGAAAGATGAAGATGAAAATGGCCTAGTTTACATAAACTGGCCAAACAGTGCATTTATATATCTACCAGTGCAGATCTTCTAAATTAGAACATGTATTTTTCACAGTACCATGATCTCCACATACTGAAAATATTTCAGGGGAGGAAGGAAATCCCAAATGTTTTACAATTTACAAACAGAAAAAAGCTTGAAAAGCATAAGAGAGTACCTCTCGCCAATAACATGCATGAAATCATACTATGAAAGAGGGGGTCTGAAATGGAAAAAAAGTACCTTACAAATCTTACAGATATGCTGTTCAAAGCTACTGCTGTATTAGCCTGCATGCTTGAATATGAGAGTGAATTAATTGAATGAATGAATGAATGAATGAATGAATGAATGAATGAATGAATGAATGAATAGCAGAGCATTAATGTAATTAATGCAATTGAGCTATTAAGTTGTTAGTTATTAAGCTACATGGGGAAAAGTTGCAAGCTAGATTGTTTTCTTTTCCAGCTCATGGTTGGAACAGCATTCCCAACCTACATTTTCCAGATATGCTGAATACAATTCCCAACATTTTTAGTAAGCAGACAAACTTCTTTAAAATAAATGGACAACCCCCAGCCCAATGGAGTTTCTACCCTGGATCTCATATGAACTATACCATTATATCTTTCCCACATACAGCACTGTTGTTACTGTTTTAATTTCAGAAGCTGGCAACTGTTCCACCAATTTAGGGTTTTATAGGAAGCAGGATGAAACATAACTGTTTTCCTAAATGTTGAAGAAATCTTTGCCTTGTCTCTGAATTTTATCTGCCCTGTCCTTAAGTTTATATCTTTATCTGCTTTATCCATTGTATTAAGTCATCACTAATCAAAATCAAGGCTGTATACTTTCCCCCTGCCTATTTAACATATGCAGAGCACATCATGAGAAAGGCGGGGCTAGATGAATCAAAAGTTGGAATTAAGATTGCCAGGAGAAATATCAACAACCTCAGATATGCAGATGATACCACTCTAATGGCAGAAAGTGAAGAGGAACTAAAGAGCCTCTTGATGCGGGTGAAGAAGGAGAGTGCAAAAGGTGGCTTGAAACTCAACATTAAGAAAACTAAGATCATGGCATCCGGCCCTCTCAATTCCTGGCAAATAGATGGGGAAGAAATGGAGGTAGTGACAGATTTTATTTCCCTGGGCTCCAAGATCACCCCAGATGGGGACTGCAGCCAAGAAATTAAAAGACGCTTGCTCCTGAGATCAACCCTGACTGCTCGTTAGAAGGCCAGATCCGGAAGGTGAAACTCAAATACTTTGGCCACCTAATGAGAAGAAAGGACTCACTGGAGAAGAGCCTAATGCTGGGAAAGATTGAGGGCAAAAGAAGAAAGGGACGACAGAGAATGTGGTGGCTGGATGGAGTCACTGAAGCAGTAGGCGTGAGCTTAAATGGACTCCAGAGGATGGTAGAGAACAGGAAGGCCTGGAGGAAAGTTGTCCATGGAGTCGCGATGGGTCGGACACGACTTCGCAACTAACAACAACAACAAATCAAACCTTATTCTATCACACCTTTCTACTGTGATCTCCACGGCAGTCCAACTTCCAAATGCTGGCAATATGATTTTTCATTGATAGATATTCACCCATGCTGGTTGATTGAGGAATATCCCCAACCCTCTGAAAGTTGTTACATTATCACTGCTCCCTTTTTCTACTCTTCAAGCACTGAGGTGGGGATGTTAGAGACAAATGCACACACAAATATGTTTCCAATTGCAACAAACTTGCACCAACATTGAAAACCTCATTCTCAAGAATTTCAGGAACTTTTGAGCCAGAAGTTGCTTGTCAGCCATAGCCGATAAAGAGCATCTTTGGTAAAAAGAACTATATTTGGTGCACAATTTTCTCTCTGAATGATAGATCTCACAAAAGGAAAGCAGTATGTTTGTTAGCAAGAAGTAGTGGGTGAATGTGTTGAATTGCAACTGAAAAGAAACAAAAGTTCACTAGACACCTTAAAAATAAGATACTTATTATGGCTTTCCTTTTATGCAAAATTTTCTAAATTTCTCCCATCTTTCTTTTCTTGACCAGGCTAAGCCAGAGATGGTATCTTGCCTACAATGTGCCCAATGCCAAGTATTATGAAGAAAATAAGTAATCCTGCTGGAAATCAATTTAATAATCTCCTTTTCAAATACCTTCCAGTTTTATCACGTGGGATATGATTTAAGTCTTTGGGAATAGCGCCCTCGTGTGAACAAAATGTTTTATTTCCTTACTTGGGGACAGTTGCACATCCCATTAGTCCCGGAGTGTTCACCAAATTAGTCCCAGAGTTCACCAAAAGAATGAAGTTCTTCTCATTGTTAAACTCTCCTGATTTCTATCTTTTATCTTTCTTTTTTCAGATAAATAACCACATGAATCGGAAGCTCTATGGAAAGGAAAATTGTCAGCTTCCACAAGTACATAGAATTTGAAGTTGAAAACTACACTAAAAAGCCTGCAGGTGGCGCATTTCTTTCAGAAATCCTCCAAAGGTTACTGCCAGTCTTCCACAAACAAAGCAGAAATAATTTAATGCAGCCTTTCTCAGCATCATTAGTTATAAAGCAGAATAACTTAGATATATCGAGTGGCCAAGCCCTGGAACAAGTCACGGATATGAAGAAACATTGGAAAGTAAATAATAACCATAATATAATTTGTAGAGGTACACAGTTATACACAATTTTCATTTTTACTGCTTTTGATAACCATATATTCTTTTGGTTGTAATTACCTTCCTTGTTATTTGGGATGGATATTCAGATATGTGGCTTCTCAGCCAAAAACACTGCATTGCCTGCAAATAATATATAAATATTCATATCCCTGACCAACAAACTTCTAACATCCTCCCAAAGCATTCTGTATATTTTATTCATAAATAATTAAACAATCAAGGGGACATTAACACACTTTTCTTTCTTCCTGCTCACTGTTGAACTTTCTCATATTTGTAATTTCTCAGCCACCTGGTGAAGAGCAAACCTTTGGCCTGCACATTCCCTAATCAAGGCTAAAGCTGCACTGCAGTTCCGATAACTTTGCTCATTACCCCTTTTCATTACAATTCTGCCAAGCATTTTCTCCGGCAGCCTTCAGAAATTAATCCCTTCCTAGATTTTGCACACATCCTTGATACTAGCATATATGCAGTGCATTCAGAAAGTATTCAGACCCCCTTCACTTTTGTCAATTTTGTTGTGCTACAGCCTGATTCTACAGTTGTTGAAATTCTTTTTTTCTCTCATTAATCTACACTCAGTACCCCATAATATCAAAGTGAAAACAGAATTTTAGAAATGTCTGTAAATTTATTAAAAAGAAAAAACTGAAATATATAATAAACTGGAAATATGTAAGCATTCCTCTAATTAGTTCATCTACTCTTTCAGCCTTGTTTTTTTCAACATACTCAATAGCTTCTTTTTACCTTTTCCATTCTCTTTGCCTACATTCTTTGCAAATCTCTTTTCTCTATATACATATATTTTTATCTCAATTTCATTTTTTTATTTTATATATATATAACTCCACTGCCCATCATTGCTTTGATCAACTGAGGTTTTCACATGACATTTTTTAGCAAGATAGAGGAAGAATAGATGAGGTAACCAGCCTTGGTCATATCTATGTCACCTGCAGCATTGCTTAAAATTGATAAACAAAGTACAGTCACACATTGGCCAGTATGAGAGAAACACAACCAATGATTACTTTTACTTTTACTTTTTTTATAATGACTTTATAAAGACCTCACTTGGAATATTGCATCCAGTTTTGGATACCACAATATTAAATTTTGTTTAAAAAAGAGTGCAGAGAAGAGCAACGAAGATGATTAGGGGACTGGAGGCTAAAAATATGAAGAACATTTGAAGGAATTGGGTATGTGTAGTTTAATAAAAAGAAGGAATAGGGATGAAATGATATCAATGTTCCAATATCTAAGAGGCTGCCATAAAGAACAGATCAATTTATTCTCCAAAGTGCCTGAAGGCAGGGCAAGAAGCAATGTATGGAGACTCATTAAGGAGAGAACCAACCGAGGATAGGATAGGATAGGATAGGATAGGATAGGATAGGATAGGATAGGATAGGATAGGATAGGATAGGATAGGATAGGATAGGATAGGATAGGATAGAATAGAATAGAATAGAATAGAATAGAATAGAATAGAATAGAATAGAATAGAATAGAATAGAATAACAGAGTTGGAAGGGACCTTGGAGGTCTTCTAGTCCAACCCCCTGCTTAGGCAGGAAACCCTACACCACTTCAGACAAATGGTTATCTAATCTCTTCTTAAAAACTTCCAGTGTTGGAGCATTTACAACTTCTGGAGGCAAGTTGTTCCACTGATTAATTGTTAGACCTAGAACTAAGGAGAAATTTCTTGACAGATAGAACAATTAATCAGTGGAATGACTTGCCTCCAGAAGTTGTGGGTGCTCCAACACTGGAGGTTTTTAAAAAGAGATTGGACAAGCATTTGTCTGAAATGGTATAGGGGTTCCTACTTGAGCAGGGATTTGGACTAGAAGAACTTCAAGGTCCCTTCCAATTCTGTTATTCTGTTATTCTGCTACCATACCATGGTTCTATTCAGTATAAACCAGAGTCTACCTAGTAAACCAACAGATAGTTGTTCACATTTCACGAGCTAGAAGACATGCAGAGTTCTGGCACCTTCAAGATACACATGAGTAAGAAACTGCATATTGAATTGAAAGAAATAACCAGATGTTCCAATCTTTGGCTAAGGTCAAGTGGTTTTAACATAACACACTATTCGCTCTAAATTTGGGGGGTAGAGAGAGTCTTGTTCAAGAAAATATGAGTAAATTTTTCTCTTTGAAAGGGCCTCACTTTTATCACTATTAGCCTAATTCTGAAGAGAAAAGTGGATTCTTGAGTACTAGGCCACCCTATATTCTCACAAATGTCCACATGAGAGACACTATGGTAAAGTAAAAGAGAAAACAAATTATCACAACTTTTTTTACTACCGGTTCTGTGGGCGTGGCTTGTTTGGTGGGCGTGGCTTGGTGGTCATGTGACTCAGTGGTGGGATTCAATTTTTTTTACTACCGGTTCTGTGGGCACAACAGGGGAAGGATACTGTAAAATCTCCATTCCCACCCCACTCCAGGGGAAGGATACTGCAAAATCTCCATTTCCTCCCCACTCCAGGGGAAGGTTACTGCAAAATCCCCATTTCCTCCCCACTCCAGGGGAAGTTACTGCAAAATCCCCATTTCCTCCCGATCAGCTGGGACTCGGGAGGCAGAGAATAGATGGGGGCGGGTCCAGTCAGAGGTGGTATTTACCGGTTCTCTGAACTACTCAAAATTTCCGCTACCGGTTCTCCAGAACTGGTCAGAACCTGCTGAAACCCACCTCTGGTCATCTGGATTTTTTTAAACCTGGCATCCCTAAGTATGATGGTGGATGAACAGGAGGGATTTTAAGGACACACTTCTTTAACATAATGTTCTTCAAAAGTGTCAGCCTTTGAACTAACTCCCACAACCATGTTAGCTGGGGATTTGGAGAGCAATCATCCGAATACTGCTGAACATCCCTTGTTTGGAGAAGGCTTTTTTAGGAAAAGGCAGGAGGGAAATATTAGCAGAAAAACAATAACTATATTTACTAAATTCAAATATTAATAAATCCTTTACTCATAGAATTATAGAGCTGGAAGCAAAATAAATTGGGCTAAGATAATCATCCCAACCAGTGCCCTCCAGATGTTCTGAGCGGCATCCCAGAATTCTCATCCCCATAGTCAATTTATGTAGATCAATATGTGTTTCTTCCATAATTTATTTAAATATTTCTGAATTTTCATTTTTCTTTCCTTCTCAAACATTTGTTTAATGTAGGCAAAGTCATATCTCTTCCTCAAAAATAATTTCATCCATATACAGCTAACATATACATTTGTATACATTATACAGGGATAAATATAGTTTTGCTGGTTGCAGAAGAAACTTTGATGGAAGAAGTATGGTTTTCCTCAGTTGTTGTAAACAATTTCTGAATACCTCTGCTCTCTTTGTTTCCGTCACATTAAAGCAACCTTGAGCTGTTTTCAAAACCCAAAGTGGTGCCCTGTGTCTTTATCACCACTGACGCCCAAGAATGATATTTAGTCTAAATTATTTAGTAGGTTTGCACTTATCAGAGAGAGGCAAAGGGGAAAACAGAAAGGATTGTTTTAAGGAACTAAATGTTTGGCCTAACAGTGTCAGAGGTCTGTTAGTAGCCCCACATTTCAACTACTTTTTTTTTTTTTTGCTCCAAAACTTCCAAGTCAATGTAATATTGTTCATTGAGTTTTTGTGAAATAGAAATGTGAATCACACTCAGAATTACCAATGTAATTGCCTTAAACCCATATAAGACAATGAGTTTTCCTGATGCACTAACATTTCAAGATGCATGAACATTTACATATAGTAGACACTAAATTCAGGAGAGTAATGTGTGCTCCTCTTAAACTGTTTCAGATTAGAGTTCCACATTTTGAAATTTTAATTCCACTAGAGCTGATTGTTGTTGTTGTTGTTTAATTTATTTTTGTGCCTTAGAGTTAGTGTTGACTCCAGGTGATTGCCTGGACTAAGTCCCTGCAGTTTTCTTGGCAAGATTTCAAAAGTGGTTTGCCATTGCCTCCTTCCTACGGCTGAAAGAGAATGAGTTGTCCAGGATCATCCAGCTGATTTTGTGCCTAAAGTGGGACTAGAACTTAGGGCCTCCCAGTTTCTAGTCCAGTACCCTAACCACTACACCAAACTGTCTCTCTACAACAGATTTAATCAGATAGAAAAGAGAAAGCTTTAAAATAAAAGACATCTTAACTGCTGTATGACCAGCCAGGATAGGATGTCTGTGGGACTTCAGGTGCTGCTGTGAATCACAACAGCTGTCAGCCCCAATGAGAATATTCAATTTTGGGAAGTGATGGAACTTATGGTTCTGCAATATTTGGAAAGCTGGTGAATCCAAATTAGTGGATTGATTTGGATGATTGCTCCAGCACTAAACATAATTCATCAAAAATAATCTTTTAGCATCATAAAGATTCATGGACTCCAGTTCATTTCATTAGATGCATAGTATCTTTGGTTTTAATCTTTAGTTTAAAGTTCACAGGTGACCAATGCACATGGTTATGGAACTGAAAGAATAGAGAATCAAATACAATACAGGTAGTCCTCAACCTATGACCACAATTGAGCCCTAAATTTATGTTGTTAAGTGAGAAATTTGTTAAGTGTGTCTTGCCTCATTTTACAACTTTTCTTGCCACATTTGTTATGTTGTTAAATTAGTAACATGGATGTTAAGTGAATCTGGTTTCCCCATTGACTTTGCTTCTCAGAAGGTTGCAGAAAGTGATCACATTATCCCAGGACACTGCAACAGTCATAAATGTGAATCAGTTGTCAAGCATCCAAATGTAAATCATGTGATCATGGGGATACTGCAACTGTCATAAGTGTGAAAAATGGTCATAAATAACTTTTTTCAGTACTTTGAACAGTCACTAAGCGAACTGTTGTAAGTTGAGGACTACCTGTAATGTGTTATTGTCATGGCCCTTTACGTTAACTCAAGTTAGTAGTAAGATAAATAGGGTGATTTGAAAAGCAAAATAAGTACATATAATTTGATGTCATTCTTCCCCATCCCCTCTGCACATAGAGATTCAAAATTCGAAGGAATGCAAGGTAAAACAAAAAAAATCTACTCTTCTGTCATGCATATGGAGGGGGGAGGGAGGAGGGAGTAAGACTACTTAGTCACAGTACATGTCTTCTAAAATGAGATGCTGATTGGCAGAGAGAGAGACTGGTGGGCGGGCACCTTGGGCTAATATGAACTTGGATCACAAGTGCCAAAGGTTAGTGTGGAGACAGCTAAGCTGCAGACAATTGCAATGGAGACTCTTAAGGGAAGCCAGCCATTGGGCTTCCTCTGCCTTTTCTTGCTGTTGGGGGGGCTGACTCCCCCTAGTGTTGCTCAGTACCATTGGTGGCCTTTTGCAAATCCGAAGGCTATGACCACACCTGCTATGATTCCCCAAGGTAAGTGAAAAGGGTATAATTATTCTTGTTTCTTTTCCTTGCCCATTTCTCATTTTCTTTTTGTGTGGAAAGAGCTGAAAAACCATATAAAATCCAGAAATGCACATTTAAAAGGGTACACTATTTGGGCCATAGAATGTCTTGAAATCAAATGTGGGTTGGGGGTCATGGGTGTAACACTGAGTTGGGCAATAGTGTATCTAACACAACCTTTCCCAAATTGTACTTGAACTGTAATTTGCAGAAATTCCCAGTTTGTGTAACAACATTTGAAAAACGGATTGAGAAAGGCTGGTCTAGATAGCTTTGGCAATTAGGCTACCTGAGATCAGAGTGGCTGTCTTTCTCCACATTTCCCAGGGCTTCAGCCTCATGTGGCTCATTTGCAGAATTTGGATTTCACTGGATAAAAGGAGATGGAGTAATATATAAGGTTTTGTGCATGGGGAAAGTTGCATCAGCTAAATTGCCAAAAGAAAACTGGAGGCTTTGTAACAATCATAATGTTGATTAGCAAGACAGGTTTAAATTCTTGTTGATGAGTGTCTTTACACAATTTTCTCTTCAGTTTACCTTCCTCACAGGGTTATTGCAATTCTGGTTTTGAGCTCTAAGAAGGAAAGATGACATTCTTTCTATAATCTGTGTAATTAATATTGTGTCTTCTCTATTGTTCTTCTCTCTTCCATTCTTGGAAAATCAGTGTCAGGAACAGAGCAGTTGCGTTTATGTTTTGTGTATAAATGTGTAGTTTCCAATCTCCTTTCCCTTTGCTTTCTCAGAGGCAAAAACTGATGTGAAGCAGTTTTCTGTGCCTACGGTCCTGAGTAGTTCCATTCCTCATAACGCACCAGATACAACTGCACAGGAAGCTACTACTACTGAACAAATCCTGGATTTGGTGAGCATTTATCATGTATGGGTCAGATGATAACTGATTATTGTTTTGTTGTGTGGCAACTAAGATGAATAACAACATTGCAATTAAGGGCAGCCAGAGGTACCAACTTGTTCTCCAGAATTACAGGTGCTTCCTTTCAAAAGCACATGGCACAGAACTGCACATTTGATTAATTTGATTCAAAAACAACCCAGGAATTATAACTTTTCATTGAACTTTATTTTTAAATACTTGAATATGATATGCTTATGACAGCTCTAAATGCATCTTTATGTGTAAACTGATGGTGAATAGAATTCATAAATCACTTGAGGAATGGGCAAAAAATATGTCTGGCAGTGTGTGTGTGTGTGTGTGTGTGTGTGTGTGTGTGTGTGTGTGTGAAGGGGGGGAGTAAAGCAGAAGACATATTGACTGAGCTTTTACAAGTCTTTTTGCTTGCTAATAAAAGTTTTGAAAATGTAGTGATTATTCATATTATATAATCTAAAAGTTACATGTCATTATGTGACAATATTAAAAAGAGCAGAAGGGGGATGCATATATCAAAACACACCCTTCTATAATAATTATTCTGAAAGAATAGTTATTTCCTCATTCCATGTAATTATTAAAGTGAGGCTAACTTAACATTCAAGCAGTTCAGAACCATCACACTATATTCTAAACTACACAAAATGGTTTCTGCTACGCAATTGTATGTTTTGGTCATGGGTGAATTTGCAATCCTCTATCACTGAACAAAAGTTCCCAGCATCTCTAATCATGGCACAAGAGCCATATTTCAAAGACACCTGGGCGGCTACAATTTTCCCATCCTTGAGCGCCTTTCCCAGGCTGGGCTTGTTTTGGGGTTTTTTTTTCTGCAGAGAACAAGTGGGAGGCTGCACTTCGCAGCGCTATCTCACCTAGTGTAACGGTCCCAATGCATGGGAAATTCTCAGAAATCTAGTTTCAGTGTCCCTAAACAATGACACTCCAGCCCCTCCTGTTGAGAAGCAACTATCTAGAGTTTTAGCAGCATTCTTTTATGTAACTCTGTCCTAAATCAACACTTAATATATTTTGTTACCTGAGGCAAAATAAAATGCCGTTTGTTCCCAACCCACACACAGAACCTGTATACAATAATAAGTCAAATCTATTACCCGTTCATCTGAAGAACAATTTAGCTGGGATGAACAAACTGCACAATGCCCAGTTCATCCAGTATCTCATGCCAGCCTTCCTGCCCTTTCTTAACATCTGATGGTTGAGGAGGTGAGTTCACTCTAATGATAAAAGCAGATGTCCATCAATTGCATCTGCTACCTTCTACATGGGAAAACATTCAGCCTGTCACTGAACTAACAGAGTTAGAAGAGACCTTAGAGGTCTTCTAGTCCAACCCTCTGCTCAAACAAATTGCTATTTTCCCTTACCTATACTACTTTTAGCAATTGTGGATGAGTGTATAAGTATGTGCCAGCTTATGGCACATAAATAAAATAAAATAACAAGGCTTGGCTAGTCTTCAGTAACTGTAGTATTTGCAATCATAATAGTTAGAGATTGGATAGATGCTGATAAATCATATATACCTTTTCTTTATTTATTTTTATGTATTTATATCCCACCTTTATTATTTTTACAAATAACTCAAGGCAGCAAACATATCCAACACACCTTCCTCCTCCTATTTTTCTCACAACAACAACCCTGTGAGGTAGATTGGGCTGAGAGAGAGTGACTGGTCAAAGGTCACGCAGACAGGTTTCAGGACTAAGGCAGGACTAGAAGAGGTAGTCCTCAAATTATGACCACAATTGAGCCCAAAATTTCTGTTCCTAAGCGAAACATTTGTTAAGTAAATTTTGCCCCATTTTGTAACCTTTCTTGCCATAGTTGTTAAGTGAATCACTGCAGTTGTTAAGTTAGTGACATGGTTGTTAAGTGAATCTGGCTTCCCCATTGACTTTGCTTGTCAGAAGGTCACAAAAGGTGATCACATGACCCCAGGACATTGCAAACATCATAAATATGGGTCAGTTGCCAAGCGTCTGAATTTTGATCAGGTGACCATGCTGCAATGGTTGTTAGTGTGAAAAATGGTCATAAATCACTTTATAATTTTAAACTCTGAATTCCTGGAAGGGTCCAGGTAACATTGCTGTAGAAAGGTTGCCCAACATCCTATATCAGTGATGGCGAACCTATGGCACGCGTGCCACAGGAAATGGGAGCCGGCACGCAAAACCCCCCCCATGTGCGCTGCACTGCGCATGCGTGCATCCCCATGCATGCGCGCCCCGGTGGGCTGTTTTTAACCCTGCGGAGTTGGGCCATTTTTCGCACTTCGAAGGCTTCAGGGAAGCCTCATGAAGCCTCCGGAGTGCGAAAAATGGCCCAATGGATGCACGGGGGGCGGGGCAGCAGGGGGGTCATAGTGCGCACACATGCACTTTCGGCACCCGAGGAAAAAAAGGTTCGCCATCACTGTCCTATATTGTGGGATGTTGGGGAGTGAAAACAATGAGTGATTCCTGGTTACTTCATGGATAGTAAAGTTTTCTTGGCACTATTACATGGAAATAGATTGCCATTTACCTCTTCTGGGATATATTTTTTAAAATATCCTACTCACTTTAAAGTAAGAAGGAATCACAGGCTCAAGGCTTTCCTTGTCTAAGGGAGGACTAGAACCTGGGTATTCCAACTCCCAGTCCTGTTCCTCAACATTACATCACATTGGCTGCTTATCCATTACCATAGTTTCAGTAAATTTAAGATGACACTCCCATATTTCTATATGGATTTTATGAAATTTTAACATGCTGGCTGGGAAACTCTGGGAGTTGAAGTACACAAGTCTTCAAGTTGTCAAGATTGTACACTCCTGGTTTGTTTGCTTCTCCTTCTCTTTCTCTTCTGACGCAGAGCAAATTGGGATGGGCTTCTGGAAGCCATCTTGAGATTTTCCGATTCAGTGGCCTTAAACATCGAAAAAAGTAGTAGTAGTAGTAGTAGTAGTAGTAGCAGCAGCAGCAGCAGCAGCAGCAGCAGCAGTAGCAGCAATAGTAAATTATTTGAAGGGAGCAATCATTCAAATAATTTTTTCAATTACAGACAGCATAATTAATACTTTCCTACTTAGTAGCAGCTTCCTCGTAGCTTTCTACATTTCCCCCCCCCTCCCGAATCCCACATGAAAACGTGAGACTCAGCCATTGCTAATTTGAATGTCTCTAGATGCAGAGATGGAGGCCAAAGTCCCAAGGCCAGCTCTCTCACACCACGTGACAATCTCTGGCTCCTTCTCACTATCTCTGCACAATTTCACACTGACATTTTCCTTGTGCCTTATCAACACTCAGGGTCTTGTCAGACTCAACAAAGCCTTGAGTGCTGTGGCAGAATGACCTGAATTAGTGGGTAAAATCCTCCCCCCTCACCTCTCCTCTCTACATGGATCAAGGATAAAAAAAAAATCAGAAATTCCTACCCTGCAATGAAACTCAATAGGTAACAATGCACCTTCCAGTTGGACTTACCATATGGTTGTTGTAAATATAAAATTGTAAGGGGCATACTATCTTGCACTTTTATAAGAGACTAGATATAAAGCAATAAACAAATATTCAGAATCAGAAATGAATGCAAGTTTCCTTTTTTTTTTTCCTCAGACAAGTTCATCTGGTATAACAAAGGAAGACGCTTTTGATAATAGCCTTTCTGTTTCAACCTTCTTTGAGGGCAGCGCTGTGGAAGAAGATTCTGAATTCCTAAGTGTCCAGGTAACAATCCGTAGAAAGATTGCCCAAATGCCTGGTAAACGCATCCAATTCTTTGGGTTGGGTTCTAGATTTCTTCATCAGCTGGCCAATTGAACCAATCACAGCAGTTACTGTCTTTTTTGTTCCTCAATCTAGTGCCCTTTTTAAGTGTGAACACTGCAGTTTCTAAAAAAAATTCCTAGTCTGCATGTCTAAAAGCAGTTCTGGTTGGGAAATTTAGGGTTTTGCCTGCCCAGTGCATTTAGAAGGCTGATTTCTTAATATTGGTATCCAAATATATGCAAGCATCACCTCAAAGGATTCCCCACATCTCACAAATGTGAGATATAACCATTTCAACCATAGATTGGTTTTATTCTGGTTTGATTAAAAATCAGCATTGCTTCTTTCTGTTACTTTGAAGAATCATTAGCATATGTAGAGTTCTCTGGGACCCAAGGGAAACCTCATAGGGCAGGGGTCTCCAACCAGGGCAATTTTAAGACTTGTGGACTTCAGCTCCCAGAATTCCTCAGCCATCAAAGCTGGCTGAGGAATTCTGGGAGTTGAACTCCACAAGTCTTAAAGTTGCCCAGGTTGAAGACCCCTGTCATAGGGGGCTTTCTGATTAGAAAACTCAGGCACAAACCCCTCTCTGGCTGCAGCAACTGAGGATGGGCAAATCAACAGGAGGCCACAGCCTACCTCACCCATGGCAGCAATCTCCCCTCATCTCCTTAAGCACCATAAAGTATCTCTTCCCCAATTGAGAAAAGAAACACCAACATTACTAAAGATGTGGGGCAAGGAATAGGATGAAGAGCAACCAGGCCAGAGGTGGGTTCCTGCCGGTTCGGACCGGCTTTATAGAACCAGTAGCGGGAATTTCTCCCCGCTCGCCGAACCGGCAGCGATGGCCGGCTGGACACGCCCCCAAACTAGCTCTCTCGGCGGCATCATAGGCACCGCCATCTTGTTTTTTGCTCCTATGCACGTGCAAAAGCTGTTTTTTGCTTCTGCGCATGTGCAGAAGCTTGGTTTTTAGCACTGCGCATGCGCACACGCAAGGCGCGCACACCCACGCGGCATATGAGGAAGTGAACCAGGCATCTGTGCTTGTGGGCTCCCAAAGTGACCACCTTCCCTGCCAATTCTATTTATATTTTATAAATATGTTTACAGGAAAGGACTAACAAGGGAGACTCACACATCATGTCTACTTTATTTTCATCTCAGAACTGTAGGTTCTATCAAAACATCATGTGTTATATTAGTGAGGACAAACTCCCTCTGCTCCACAGCTTTTTATTGTATCTGCATTCTCCTCTTCCCTAAAGATCCAAGGCTCCTGGCTAAACGATCCATTGTCTGTTTGGCAGATAACGTCTCTCCTTAGTTTGATGGGATTTTATGTCACTTTCAAGTAACATTTAATAACACAGCCAAACCTCTCAAATCCCCAAATGGTGCCCAGCTTTAACTGCAGTGGCAGAGGAACTGTGACTAGGCATTGTAGGGAAATTTGGAAACAAATATAAAAATGGGGTGCTGATCATTATCAAAACACCTCTCTGCTCTGCTTTAAAGCAGCAGTATCTTTTCCTGGAATTGAAAGTCCCTCTGCGCTGGTCTGAGCATCTTTTTGAAACAAACCCAAGGAAGTGCACTCCCCTAATAATAATAATTTGATTGTTTATATTTTTGTTGCTTTCATTATAAAATTTTATGATGGCAAAAGCAACTAACCTATTAATTAATAATTCTGCAAAAAGACAGCTGTTTCATCTCACAGCAGTAAGCAGAAGACCAAAGTCTGAGGAGGCTTTAAAAGAATCAAATAATTAAACCATTATCTGAAGTTCTGAAACAAAATATATATTTCTTTCCACATCATTAAGAACCTGCACTTACCGTAGTTGACCGAGGACTATGCCTAGTCCAAATAAGATAGAAGCGATTTAATACATTCAAAAGGTCTCCTAACTATTGCCATCTTGTATCTCAGGGAGGTTCAAAAATCTTGACAACTTCAGATTACCAATCCATGATCACTGGGGACACTAAAATGATGCAGGTATGTTGGAATTGAGCCATGAAGATGTCACTGCCACTCTGAAAGAAAGGAGCAAGAAGAAAATATCTAAAGAAGTGTATTTAAGAAAATGGTTTTGTTTTTTTTATGGGACTTACTTCTCAATAAACATATATATAGTATTCCAAACCAGTGAAAATTTAATTTATAAACATTGCAGCTACTGGGATTTCCTCTTCTCTGGGTTGGGTAGGAAATTTTAGGTGAGAAACGAGAAAACTAGGGCTAACTGACGCTTTAAAAATTAATTTCCTTATTGCCCTGATTTTTTATTCTAGACCACTTCAAAAGTCCTCATGACTTCAGTTCAGCAATCCACTATCACAGGGGATTCTATGGCAAGACCAGTAAGTTGAAATTATTACCAAATGTGTATTACACAACTCTTAAAGTTTGAGAATCTCGTCAAGTTATCTGTAGATAGAAGATATTCTAGCAGATGAACCAATTAAATTTTCCATCATCCCTTAATCATCTCTTTCATCATACTCCATGAGTTTGGAGGTGCTGCAAGTTTAAATCAACAATATTTAGTAAATTTCAGGTTCTCAATTTCAGATTTAAGGTTTTCAAGACCAGTAAGTTGAACATGAATCAAAGATTCTAAAAATAGGAATAAATGGACATCAAGGAATACTATTGTTGATTCCAGTAACCTGCATTTTGACAACCTACAGTTTTTGAAACTTTATCAAAGATGCATCAATTCAATCAAGATCAGTGTACACTACTTTGTTTTTCTAGGAAGGGCTAAGACAGCATCCCAACTTAATTCATAGTTCCTTCCATTTAAGAAATTACTACTACGGTAAATGTGAGGGATCAGTTACATGAGTCTATGGAGGCAGACAGAAGGGAAGCAAAGGATAGACTGTGCATTGTAATGCAAACTCTGCCTCTTACATTCTTGCATGCAATTTTGCAACTCAAATATAAGAGTAGAACTTGTCCTCTAATGTTACAATGCATGTTTAATTGTTTTGATGTCATCACTGCTACCTGCCAATACTTGTGCATGGTTCTTTCTTACATAATTAGGAACTATGTTTTCCATTTGATCAACATAATTGTTTAGGTATTTAAAGAAGTACTTTCATGAGATCAATATTCATCATCTCCCTTCTTGCTTTTTAAAGAGATGGTTTATCATTAACTGTTTTTTCTCTCTTCCTTAGATTAACGATACTTCACAGTGTGTCTGTCCAGCAATACCTGGTCCACCTGGTCCAAAGGTGTGCATGTTATATATTTATTTTTTTTCCTTAGTGGAAACAACAAATCTAGGTACATTTGCAATTTAGCTGGCATTAAGTCTATATTTTGAAGTTTCTGTCTTGAGAAAGCTGCCCAAGACAAGGAAACGTCTGTTATTTTTCCCCAAATGTAAACTAAATCACATCTAAGCTACTTGTGTTATTTACTGCTGTAAATTACCCTGTCAAACCACCCAAAAAATCAATAGTATTGTGCCTTAAAGATTGCTTGTTAGTCAAGAATTGAGCTATTAGTTTCTCCTTGTGCTGAGATGAGCTGAAGTTATTAAGTTAGATTTACTGTCGTGGATTTGTTAAAGTTAATGGCACAAAATGTCTGCCAAGGATGCAGTGGGAGTGTGGGTTGCTAAAAGACAACTTAAATAGAAACCTTGAGGATCTGAGCTGGTTTCCCTAACCTGACATCAGAAACAACTCCAAGAATTATCTACCTTCCAAACACATCTGGAATGTACCATGTTGAAAAGGGATAGATTTGATTATGCTTTAGACTGCTGTTTCTCAATCTTCTAAGATGTCTGGACTTCAATTCCCAGAATTCCACTGCCACCATGTTGTCAGAATGTGCACTGTTCTTCTTATCTCAAGTTCTTTTTTTACAACAGGGAGCAAAAGGTGACCAGGGTCCCCCAGGACAAAAAGGACTAACTGGAAAAATTGGGCCAACTGGCAAACCTGGCTATCCTGGCCTTCCAGGACTTCAGGGACTATCAGGACCAGCAGGTCCACCAGGTCCACCAGGTCCACCAGGTTCAACTCCTCCTAAAATCATAGACTTCACTGATACCAAGGATGGAGAAGACAAGGTGAGATTTGTTGATAGACTACAATATCAATGTTTTTATAATAATATAAAAATACTATGTTCATCAAGCAAAGATACTATATCCAACTTTCCTTGTTATCCAAAATTCACATAATGCTTCAAGCTCATTCAAAATGTGATCTGTTTTTATTTGCTTGCTTACTTTCTTTTTGGCTGATCTTGAAAACCTGGTGTTGTTTTAGTTAACTGGTGATGGTAAATCCATTTGTTGCCTCCAATGCACTGCATACTTGGAAGAGGCAAAGAGGTTAAGAATTTGTTTGTTGGGGACTAGAATGTAAAGAAGAAAAATGGCCCATCTTACAACCACAATTTAGTGCTCTTCAAGAAGCCTAAAATGAGGAAAGGGGGAATAGGTTATTTCTCAACCACTACAGTGAAATCAAAACTTCATTAAGCCACAACAATATGGATGTTAAGGCAGAAAGAGAAGGCACAATTCCAAGCCAAAAGAAGTTGTGTGCTTCCTCCCCCTCCATGCTAAGTAACCTTTATTACTCTGGACTTCCTTATCAGCCTATACATTATTGGGCTGTACAACTTGTGAACAACACAATGCTGTGACCCTGTATATGGGCTGAGCATGAGACTGGGAGGGGGAAAACACACCCAGTTTTGCAGTCCTAGGCAAGAAACATACACCAACATTATGTCCTTTTCAATTTTACTGCCAAGATAATGATGTTAGTTCAAAATTCTTTTTTATAATAATTAAATTAAAAAGATAAAAATCAATGTGAACTTTAAAAAAAGAATAAAAAATAGAAAGTTTCAAATCAAAACAAAAAAAAAAATATATATATATATATATATACACACACACACATACATACATACATACATACATACATACATACATACATACATACACACACACATATATTATACCGTATATATATATATATGTTTTTTTTTCTCTGTTAAATCACCTGGTATACCCAAATATGGGAGGGAGCATACTGTATATGTATATGTATGTATATATCCCCAACAAACAAATTCTTAACTCCTTTGCCTCTTCCAACTATGCAGTGCATTTATATATATAAAATTTTCCCCTTGATCACAACAAGGATAGCCAATGATAGTAACTTATCATCTTTTTTAAAAAAATACAACAAATGAATTTATAGATGATAGCCTGGAAAAAGATACTATTCTGTATATATAAATGAAACTGGCTGATGTCTTAATGTTTAAATTTAGCACTGTATGGTTTGAGGTTCACATATATTCTTTATATAAGAACAGGTTTAACAGATAAGCAATATCCCTCATGACTGTTTTGCCTCTTGAATCTATTAACTTTTGAGTATCACTGAAGTTTTTGACAAGACTGTATCGCTGAAGATACTGATGATGAGTTCTTGACATGCTAAATTTTCTGCTCTCCAACTATTTCTCTGTCATCTTTCTGTTTTCTAGAGAGTCAGTTTTGTAGAAGGGCCTCCTGGTCCACCAGGTGTACCTGGTCATCCAGGTCATCCAGGACCCCAAGGATACCCAGGACTTGAAGGCCCCCAAGGTCCCCCTGGCCTCCCAGGACATGAAGGCCAGCAAGGGGCTCCAGGGCTTCCTGGTTCTCCAGGCCAGCCTGGTGCTCCAGGAGCCACAGGAGCCTCAGGGATTCCAGGGCCAGTGGGGCCAGAGGGTCCTCCAGGAGTCACCGGCCCTGAAGGTCATGCAGGAATTCCAGGCCAGATTGGGTCACCAGGATTACCAGGCTTCCCTGGACCAGAAGGTCCTCCAGGAACAAATGGATCTCCCGGAAAGAATGGATCAAAGGTAACCATTGCCTTTACTATGAGAATTTGGGGGATATGTGGGTGGAGGAATGAGTTGAGGAAAAACAAAATAAAATTATTGATCATCAAGATATAATTATGAAAGAAACAAAGTGCTCAGAGCTGATTGTTACTTCCTGAGATCTGTTTGTCTGTTTGTTTTTGACTTGCTATGCTAATTTGTGGGTATTAAATCCTTTCAGGGAGAGAAAGGAGACCGTGGTGAAGTTGGGTTGCCAGGCAAACCAGGACAAACTGGAGAAAAGGGAGCTCGGGGTCCACCTGGACCTGCAGGTCCTCCTGGCTTACCTGGTGATAATCAGGTGAGTAGAAGCAACTCAACCTCCAGCTAGCACACAACATCCCGTTTGTTCTCCATGTAAGGTGTTTCCATTGTCACAGGTACTGTGAACTGACATCCAGAAGCATTCCTTATTCCATTTTTTTTAAAGTTATAAACCCAAAATTATACAAACACCTTATTTATTTTGGAGACAGAGTGGGGTGCTCACAGCTTGTAAATCACTTGTGCCCCATCCCCTTATTTGCAATCCCTAAAGCCCCACTCCCCAGAATAGGAAGGGCATAAACGGTCAAACTTTTCGGGAGGGGGATTTTATTGGGGGGAGGTTAAAGGGGCAAATTAATCACCTTAAGTGTTGGTCTTTAAAAGACTGAAAATCCAAAGAATTGAGGTGATTTTCCCATAGGAGGGAAGTTTAAGAGGCCAAATGGATTCTTGGTCCTTTCCCAAAGGCATACAAACACAAAAAGTCCAACTTTCCAGCTGTGACAATTTTAATGATATCCCAGTGTCCCTACGATATTCAGCAGGATAGAATATCATAGAATTAAAAGAATGTTATACTCCTATTGTGGGTTAAAGGAAAGACCCCAAAAAGTCAAATGGGGTTTGGGGGGGTTGGTTTACCCCAATTCACAATTCAAAATTATGTTTGCTATTTGCCTCCCACTGTTCACTCCTTTAATGAATGCCAAAAGAGAAAAACATCTTATTCCTGGATAGGAGGGGGGGGGGAATTTTATAAGCAAAGACTTCTTTTTGAATACATGAACATAGTCATAATAGTTCTTCATTGTCTGACATGGTTTATTTGTTTTGTCTCCAGCCATAAACACAGCATTCTAACAAGAGTACACATAAGAAAGATCACAAGTTTTGTTATCTGCACACACTGATAATAGGGATGGGGTTATTCCTATGGGCTGCACTGATCCCTTCTCTTGTTCTTTCTAGTATAATTCTGAAGCCAGTGTTCAAGGCCCTCCTGGCCCTAAGGTGAGTAGTGGTCTTAACCATATCCTATAGCTGCTGGCAGTCCTTCTAGCTGGCCTGCAAGTCATAACGTGTGCATTGGATTCAAACCTCCTAGAGAACAGGAGTACAAGCTGCATTCCCAGTAGTCCCAATAACACTTTAAAGCTTCAGTATTTGTAGTCCTCAACTTACAGCCAGTCACTTCTGAACTGTTCAACGTTACAACAGGCCTACTTACTTGGGGCTATTTATTTCCCAGATTTGAAGTTCTGACAGCCAGGAGACACACACACACACACACACACACACACACACAAAACCTCATAGTTACATGACCAAACTTTGGCACTCAGCAACCAAGCTGTATTTACAGCACTTTGCAGCATCCTGAAGTAACGTGACTATGTTTTACAACACTTTTGCCAAAAACTGTCATTTTCTTCCACTTCTCAGCAAAAACAGTTCCCTTAAGAAACCATTGGTTCACTTAACGACTGCAGTGTTTGTTTAAAGACTGCAGCAGTTACTTTTCAACTGCCACGTTCTCTTAAAGACTGCCACAAATTTTTTTTCTAAAGTTGGTCAGTCACTTTGACAACCCTGATGTTCCATTATAGTTGTAAGTTGAAGACTACCCTGTAAGTCTCTGAGACCTTCCTTAAACCACTAGTTATATATAACAAATTATAATTGTTATGTGATTGAACATACGAAGAGAAATCCTGTTAACCTGAATTTCATTTTAATTAATCAAATTTAGGTGTTTTTTTCTTGTCCAGGACAAATTCAACAGCCATAGATAGACAATCCAAGGCAATCCAGGTATTGCAGTTCTCAGCATCCTTCATCACTGGCCTAGCTGGCTGGAGCTGCTGGGAACTTTCATTCAAGAACATCTAGAATGTTCCCCTATCCTATCCATATAGAAAGTCTATTTCAATGCTGCTAGCGATTTACAGCAAAATAGCAATGATGGCATAACAGGCATTGTTTGAAACCCTCAGAGTTAAATGAGCTTTTACCATGGAGAAATACTCACTGAACTAATAAGAATAGTGATAAGAACTTCTTAAAGGTAAGGATTCATATGGAGAGAGCTACAACAGCAAAAATCTAGATGCATTCCAGCTTTTAAAATGAAATCCATGTCACGACTCTCTAACTACTACCACAAATCAGGGGTGAAATTCAGCAGGTTCTGACAGGTTCTGGAGAACCGGTAGCGGAAATTTTGAGTAGTTCGGAGAACCTGCAAATACCACCTCTGGCTGTGGGGTGGGAATGGAGATTTTGCAGTATCCTTCCCCTGGAGTGGGGTGGGAATGGGGATTTTGCAGTATCCTTCCCCTGGAGTGGGGTGGGAATGGAGATTTTGCAGTATCCTTCCCCTGCCACGCCCACCAAGCCACGCCCACAGAACCGGTAGGGAAAAATTTTGAATTTCACCCCTGCCACAAATGTCATTTTGTAGTGAAAAGATCATTTCCTCCACCTGATTTTTTTTTTTTTAAATTTGATTTCTTTGCAGGGTGAAAAAGGAGACCCAGGAAAAGTGGTGCGTAGTCATAGAAAACAGTATCCCATCTTTCAAGGCTCATTGATGGAAAATAAATTATTTTTTTGTTTTACTTTAAAATTCTCTAGAAGGCTTAAAAAGGCTTATTTTCCCACAGGAATGTAGCAGTTGCTGCAAGGATGCAAGAAATGACATTGATTCTTGGGTAGCTTTTATCTACCAAAAGGTATGTTAGAGAGATGTGTAATCTCTATTTAATTATTGGTCTGGGAGAGTAGTTCTAACTACTCACTTCTAACCAACGTAACTTTTTCTCCCTTCCTCCCATTCTGAAATATCAGTCTAGGGAAATCTGGAAAACTGCTGGGCAGAGGCTTCATTCCAAGATGGGCTTGGCAAATTATCCACTTTACCTCATGGAGAGAAACCCAAAGATACAATATAATTTGATTTCTCTCAGAGGAAAGAACTCTGTAGGTTTTTGTAGGTCATTTCATTATTTGCTCCATTTACAAATACCAAAACCAGGACATAATGGAGGCAAACAGATATTGTTGCACAGATAAAAACTCTGCAAACTGCATTAAATTCTCCAAGAGTTCTTTTAACATAGACTTCTCACAGCTATACTGTCCTAACTAGAATCCGTTAGCATGTTTTCCCTTTTTCTGTTTCTCTCAATTCAAGTGGCTTTCTTCTAATTATATAGTGGACTTCAACCTCTTTGGTTGCCCATAGATAACCATTTCAGGAAAAAAAAAACCTCTATACAGGTAATCCTTATGACCACAAGTGAGCTTTGCCCCATTTTATGACTTTTCTTGCTACAGTTGTTAAGTGAATCACTGCCATTGGTAAGTTAGTAACAGCTGTTAAATGAATCTGGCTTCCCCATTGATGTTGCTTGTCAGAAGGTCGTAACAACTATTATAAATACCAACCAGTTGCCAAACGTCCAAATTTTGATCATGTGACCATGGAGATGCCAGAATAGTTGGTGAAAATGAAGATAAGTCACTTTTTTCAGTGCTGCTGTAACTTTGAATGGTCACTAAATGAAAGGTTATAAGTTGAGGACTACCTATATATTTGTAAGTTAGAATTTTTCCATCAATATTAAAATATTTTAAGGAATAGTTTAAGTGAATATAGTGTAGACAAATGCAATATGTCAGTATCGATGATTAGTCAATTTACTTCCTTTTCTCTCTCTCTCTTCCAGAAATTCAAAGAAGATCTAGAGACACATGGTACCAACCACGTAAGTCACATCCAATTTATCATTATTTGCAAAGTTCCTAGTTTTGTTTCAGTTTGATCCCGTAAAAAAATATGTGTTGTTTTTTGGACTTTGGGATGTCTTAAATCCCAGCCTAACTTTTTCCTCAAAGAAAATTCCACGTCTGAATGAGCTGTGCATGCTCTCATATTGTATATGCAGAACGCTTCTACAATTTACATTGTGGTAGAACATTGGTGTCTATGGATCTGCCACATAAAGTTCATTCACACATAGTTATTACTTGCAGGAAATTATCAATCTCTGCAAAACTTAATTTCAAAATAGGCAAGGTAATACTGTTATCTCTTCCAGGGACCTCCAGGCCTCCCAGGAAAGCCTGGCCCCCCAGGCCCTCCTGGACCACCTGGTGTACTTTATATAAATGTAAGTTAACTCTCCTATTTAATTCTGCCAACACTCCGTTATTCTGTCTTTTCCTTTTTGATGGATTTTCTCTGGAATAGAATGATGGTATGTTGCAGGACTAGACTGCAAACACAGGATACCTGACAGCTTGTAAAATTCTGTGAATAAAGAAGGATCCTTACTCCACCCCTTTTGTGACTTATAGAATCTTCTAGTGTCATAGAATCTCAGATACCAATGAGGCAATAAAAGCTTGTCCTATCACTACTAATTTGTGCTACTAACTCATAATAGTTAGAAGACTGTAGAAAATGTTGCAACTCAATATGGCAGTGCTCCTGAATTTTACAATGTGTGGACTTCAACTCCTTGAATTCCCCAGCCAGCATGCTGGAGAATTGAAGTCCACATATCTTAAAGTTCTGAGGTTGAGAAACACACTACTGTGGGGATCCTTTCTCAAAGCAGAACAAATACACATCAGTGTCTTACCATGTGAGCCCACTCATCATATGCCGTACTATTACGGGCAGAGGGGAAGTCAAGCATTTTATGGAAAGGAATCAGTGGAACGACTTGCCTCCAGAAGTTGTGGGTGCTGCAACATTAGAGGTTTTAAAGAAGAGATTGGACAAGTATTTGTTTGAAATGGTATAGGGTTTCCTGCTTGAGCAGAGGGTTGGGCTAGAAGACCTCCAAAGTCCCTTCCAACTCTATTATTTTGAAATCCAGCTTTTTAGATATTTTGCGTAAATGTTGTGCATAATTCTTACTATTGGTTCAGTAATGGGTTCTAAAACCTGTTGCTACCGGTTTGTGTGCACGTGCGAGCGTGCGCACAACACTTCTGCACATGCGCAGAAGCATCCCGGGCGGGTAGGCAGAGTGTCCCGGGCAGGTGGACGGAGCCTCCTGCCACCGCCGCTACCAGTTTGCAGAACTGGGCCAAACCGGGAGCAACCCACCACTGTATTGGTTGCTGTTAAGGAACACTGGCCTCTTTTGAAACTGGAGACAATTATGGCACATAAGCAGTGAATAAGGAAGAAATACCCCTTCCTTGACTGCTCTTAGCTCATTTATGTCTGTTTTCGTTCGCTATGGAATCCATATTTATTATCCAGTTTGGGGATCAAGTAGTACCATTCATAGGAGGAGACTAATCCCATGAAGGATGAATAATAGGAGTAGCCAAAAGCTTTTTTGCCTTTGAGGAATTGAACCCCCATCTGATGGCATTGATCTTTATGAGTAGAACGAAAGAATAGATTATTATTCCCCTTAAGTGGTAGATAATATTTAAAAGGCAAAATAAATTTGTTGCTCAGACCATATCAGAATGACTAAACTCATACCAGCCCAAAGCCAAAATTGAAATGAAATAGGAAGTTAAATTAATACTTTAGGAAATGGGAATGTCTTTCTTGTTCAGAGAAGAAAATGGGGGAGGGGCCGAAAACATCTTCCTCTTTATCTATATGCTTTATAATATCCTTCCAGAGAGTGTACCCAGTTCGACCCAGGCCACATTGCAAGCAGCCGGTGAGTTGACTAAGTCATAAGATTGCCTCTTTATAATCACATCATGCAAAGACAGATACTCTGTAGTTCCCCATTACATTGTTTATTAAAGAAACCCTATGAGAGGCAACCAATAAGAAGGTGCTCTGCACAGAACTCTCAAGCAAAAGCAGTTGATCTGGAGGTGACAGCTTTGACAGAGCATTGAGATGCTTCTAGGTGGATGACTAGTCCTACCTATCCAAATAGTGAGCAGTTCTTCCATGTACCTCTCCTTAAAGGGTTTTCTGTGGCTACACAAAGTGATATTGTCTGTACTCCCATTCCAATCCCTTGGATAATTCCATGCTTAATATAAATCTTAATTTGAAGTTATCCTAAAGTTATGTCAGCTGACGATTCTCTTCTGCCAAGTCTATGTTTCACCAATTTGAGCAAGGAGCTACTTGGGAAGATAGAGAAAAGTTTAGCAAAAGTTTAGCAAAATACGGCAAGAAAAATTAGGCCTTCCTATTGCTGTGCCAAACTAGTTGGCTGCCCAACAATCCTGCTGTCAGAACTCTCATACCATTTCTCAGTTGATTTTTTACAATACTTGCAGTACCTGGAATTATGATTGGCATGGTATGGCATGGGCTGTCCCAGGATTCCTTTGAGGTAGAAGACGCATTTACATAAAAGATATCTTTAAACTCTGTTTTGCAAGTGAAACAAAGCTACAACAGCCAAAATAAATAAGGAAGGCTGGTTCTTTGTAAAAATTAATTCTGCTGATCCTAAATTCCAAGAATTGCATACAAGGGACAAAATGAGGTTAAATAACCTCTTTCTCAATGGGAAAAAACAAACTAAAAAGCAAATTAATCAATAGTTCCAACCCTGCACTGAAAACTGAAAAAGTATTCTTACAAACGTGTCTGTATGTGTGTGTGTGAATGTGTGTATGCGCATATGTCTGTGTGTATATCTTGACTAATATCCTCAGTTCTTCATTACTGAAAGTATATCTCACCTTTCTGCTTATTATAGTAATCTAGGCAACTTACAATAAAAATACAAACAAATTAATATATTAAAATTAACATATAAAATCAGTATAATAATTAACTATTAAAAGTTTGGTGAAAGAAAAAGAGGTGTTTATAATCTTTCAAAATTACGAGCATTTCCCCATGACATGGCATCTGTCTCTGTTCTTATTCCTTTCAGGTGAACCAGGATCCATGTTTTGATTCAGGTATTATCTTATTCCTCTTTGTAGTTGAAACAAAAATATATGCAATTTTTTTTTAATTGTGAAAACACCTTGCATGAATTCCTTAGTTTTTCCTAATCTATGCGCAACCTATCAATCCTGCAATCTTTAGGACTGATCGATTTGATGTTTTCTCTGGCTATGCAGCCTACCATAGCTATGGTTCCTAGCTGAATTGTCAATTTATAGGTAGTCCTTGACTTACTTATTTAGCAACCATTTAATTTATTATTATGGCATTGAAAAAAGTGATTTACGAACAGTCCTCACATTTATAAACATCTCAGTATCCCCTCAGCCATGTGATTGTAATTCAGGTGCTTGTCAATTGTCACACACTTGCAATGTTCACAGTATCCTACAGTCACATGATCACCTTCTACAACCTTCCCAATTGGCTTCTGACAAGCAAAGTCAATGGGGAAGCCAGAAGGTCACAAGTCACAATCATGTGATGTCTCGTTTAATGACTAAATTAATTTCCTTAATTACAATAGCAAATAGGCCATGAAATTAGGTGCAGTCATGTACTGCTTAGTGATGGTTACTCCAGTCCCTACTGAGGTCGTAAGTTGAGGACTACCTGTACAACAGAAAAATAGAAGAACATAAGTGTAAAGCAGGGCAACCTGATGTGGCTTTGGCAGGATGTTTTAAGGGAAATGTTGCTATCCTTCATTTGTGGGGAAACCTGAGGTACTTCCTGCCCTTGCAGAACCCTCTTCTGTTCTAGCTTGGCATGAACATGTTTAGGACATGTTTAGCATCTGCAGGATAGGAAAGAAGCAGATTCCTAGTTTGTATAGAGGAAAATATTTATATTCTGGGAAGGGAGGGCATATTCATTCAAACTTGCTTTTTTTGTACAGATATAGAACAACCTATGAAGGATTCTCCTGACAAAAGCCAGAATGGATATAAGGTGTGTTATTAGTACGAGTTTCTCCATTTTGATTTCTCTCCCAAAGTAAGGGCATAGATGGGCAGATATTTACAGATTCCAGATTTATTTATTTTTAAATCTGGGTTCTGGAAGCTATATTGAAATTTGGCTATGATACATAGATGTCAAGGGGGAAGCAGTCACAAGCATTTATTATCCATTTATTTTCTCTTGTGTTTTTTTTAAATAACATGCTGGAGGAAGGCTACAGAAAATAGGTGGCTTAAGGCACACCTTTTGCTTTTTTAATTGTAAAAATAAATTAGTACTTTTCGAATAGTCTTTGTATTATGCATTTAAGACAAATAGATTCAGCAACAGTTTCTGAACTGACATAGACCCATCAGGGCTAACGGCTCATGCCATATAATTTTTTCAGTCTGTTCTTTTAAAAGATGGCGTTAACTATCTATATATGCACTATGTTTTGTTAGGGGTGCTTATATTGTTTTCATTACAAAATAATGATTTTCTATAAAAGAAATCTATAGCTGTCCAAGGTGGTGGCTGTAACAACGTTTGCAAATCAGACAGCTGTTGTAAATTTTAGGAATTACCAAGCATCAAAACTGACCTGCTAATCCAAAAATGTTTACAAATCTTTCCCACTACAGGTTAAATATGATCCAGTGATATTTTTTATTAAAAGAGATGTGATACAGTATACTTTCTGCTTTCCTTTCAGCATCCCACCTGGACCTTCAGTTCAAAAGAGCTCATGTTGAAATCTGCTTCCTCCATTCCTGAAGGCAGTTTGGTCTACATCACTGAAGAGGCTGAAGCTTTCTTCAAGACCCCCAAAGGATGGAAAAAAATTCTGGTAGGAGCCATTGTAATAATCCCTTTAATTAGGGTAGAATTTGGTACCGGTTTTAAAAGATTATGGAATTACATTATTGGATTTGCGTTCTTTCCTATTCAGATATCTGGTTAGAATTGTGGATTACAGAAAGCTGGACTAGATAGACTAATATAGCTGACTTCTTATGTTCCATAATATAAATTGGAAAGCACTGTATTCATTTTTTTTCAAGGCAGATTACCGTATTTTTCGGAGTATAAAACGTACCTTTTCCCCCCCTAAAAGAGGATGGAAATCTTGGTGCGTCTTATATACCAGTGCGTCTTATAGTCCGAAAAATACGGTAACTACTGAATTTATGTGTCATTGGATTTTCATGATGGATCTTGGCTTGCTTATTTGAACTGTGTGGCAACGCTGCTAAATTTTATACTTCTTTTCCTGTACTGTATGTGTTTCCTTGACTAGATGGAGGATTCCGCACTTCTATTTGCAGCTGATGACCCTTTGGTGCCTATGGAAAATAACCAGGTGAGAAATTTTTCCAGCATTTTATGCCATGTCAGTGCTTGCACAATAGTATTGTTAAATCGGTACTGTGTTTAAGGAGTTTGCTTTGGTACAATGATGGCAAAAAATGGCTTCCAATCTTTGCACAGGGCCATTTAGATGACATCTTTGAGAAGAAAACTTTATAATGGTAAAGGGTTGTATGCAAATATTTACTGTGTGGTTTTTGTAGTTAGTTTATCTTAAAACATGACTTTGTAAGTTGTTTTGAGGAAACTTTGCCTTGGGCAATATTATACAATATTTTCAGTAAAAATAATAATAAATCATAAGATTATGTGATACAACTCTGTAAGTTGGGGCATGTCTTCTGATTTATTGAAGGATCATATACATTTAATAAAATCCTTCGGGATAGCTATTCAGCTCTCCTTAAGATCCAATAATGACTGAGCTGCTGTCACCTCCATATTATCCTCTAGATACTCTTATTCTCAGAGCTGAGTACTGAGAAAAGAATTAAATGGCAGGCAAGGAAATATATAAATATATATATGTATGTATGTGTATGTATGTATATATATATATATATGTATATGTATACACACACACACACACACACACACACACACACACACACATTCTAGAGATGTTAAAAAAAACAGCGGAGGGGAAAAAGTTGGAGAGA